>JAULBU010022921.1:0-30092 GCA_032358235.1 Odonthalia washingtoniensis
AAACAACGAAGGAATCATGTGTGAACACCATCACGTGATGACCATTTGACACGTGGAATATTTTCATTTAACATGTCAACCGATGGAAAAGTATATCTATGACATCATTCGACACGGAGCTAGCGCTACATGATTGTTAACTTAAAATTGGTGAGATTCTAGTGGCTATAGGGTGTTCATTGGTGTTGAAAAAGGGAATGAATTACAACAAATAGGAACTATTTTGGCTGTAATTGGTACCGAAGCAACAGAAGCTGCAGGTAAAGCGACCATGGCTGCAGTAACTGTATCACTGGCTAGTATACAAGCACAAGCAGCTATAATCGGCGGTGCAGTGAATTTTATTGATGCCTCATCACGACAGCAGCAAAGATCCATACAACCTACAACATCAATGATGACTTCGAAGAGAGAAGCAGTAACAGAGATAGCGCTAAACCCTACAGCAGTTGGAGTTCAGGCACAACTTCAACATCTAGTATCCACCAGATTGATGAAATATTCACCGTAAAATTAATCGCAGAAATGAACGAAGAAAGAGTTTTTTTTCCGTGATGATAGCGACTGCACAAGCTGCACAAGGTAATTATTCAATCACTACTCAAAGTTTTGTATTACTCAGCTTTTTGTTGACAATACTGAAAGTTTTGAGTTCTTTACCGACGTATCTTCCGTCCAGGAACAATATCTATTAACTTAGCCAGATTGTTCAGTTATTCTCTGCCAGAATCAAAACAAAACGATAAAATCATGACAACTATAAAATTGATACACTGCCCGTGGGTGGCGTCCAAATCATGACAACTATAAAAATGATACACTGCCCGTGGGTGGCGTCCAAATCACTACAACAACAAAAACAAGAGAGAATGAAATATAGGATAACGACACTAGCTCCACTTCAACTACAACAGCACCTCATTTAACATTCATCAACCCAAACACAGGAAAAGCTAAAATAATTCGTGCAGTTTGCGATCTCGCTCATCATCGCAAACAAATCAATGATCCACAGCCGCTTTCAATCCATCAAGTCCATGTATATGGTTCTAAAATCCATATCGCCATTTATGTTACTTGAATAAAATTTTCGTACAGGCTCCTTCAGAATATTTTTAAATGAAAGGAATATTTTTTTCTCATCAAGTTGTAGTTGGTTTGCTGAATGTATTGAATTCGCGTAGTGCATTTGAAAAATTATCTTCAAGTTCACCTCCGAACCAGTGATCTTTGAGGTGTCTGCTTATGGTGGGCATGATCTGTCCAGCATTCATTTGAAAGGGTCGATATTTTGTTTCCGCTTCAATAGAGTCGATTTCATCTTCGGTCTTATCTCTCTTAATTGTGGTCTGTTGTTTTTTGGTTCTTCTCATGCTGAGTGGTTGGTATGTTTGTTTCTGATTCAAGTTCTCCGTAATTTGTTCCTCATTGATCACAATAGTTAGAGTCGGTGTCATTGGTCTGGTGGTATCTGAACTTAGTTCCCGGGGAGTAATTGTTTTGCAGGCGAACCATGAATCGGTACCATTGGAGTGGGTTAGAGGTTATTTGTGGTAAAACATGTGGATCGTATATCATTTCATTACGGGCGTTGAAAATCTCGGTAATAGAGTATAAGAAAGAATTGTTTAGTTTCGTTACAGAGCCCAGCCACAAGTGTAATTGTAGTGAGTATTTTTCCATGTCCTGTTGGTATATTACTATCTATGGGAGGTTTAAACACGGGTAGTTTGTCATGCAGTGTAGTGTAGCAATGTATTTTAAAATGGTGACCACTGCGAGTGGCAATATGAAGTATTTGTCGCGAAATAACTTGTCATGTTCAGGTAGAGTGCTCAGTAGCTTCTCTAGAAGGTCCTTCGTTCATTTGGGAGTGGTAAAGTACTGGTTTTCAAGATAAAGTATTCTTCGAGGAAATATTGTGCGGCGAGTGTTAGGGTTTGAACCGAATCAGAGGTTTCTGTGATCTAATCCGCTGGACGACAGTATCGCTAGTGACGCTTTACAATTTCATCTGAAGAGGTGGGTTCCGTCATCAAGTTTTGACTTTCCAAGAGTTAGGAATTTTTATTCCTTGAGTTCTGTCTTTTGTGCAAGATTTATGTGTACTTTGCTTGTTTTTTGTTGTTGGGATGATGTCATTATTTCTTTCTATGAAAGGTGAGAAGGATGTTTGGTTGTGTTGAACAGACTCTTCGATCTATTTGGGATTGAAATTGTGTGTTTTCCGTTCGCTTCCCAGCTGATGGTATGTCTTTGAATTGGTGTTTCGTTAGTCTTTCGGTTGGGGCTCGTCTGCTGTTAGACAATACGTATCGGAGAAGTAGGAAGGTTGATCATGATCTTCTTGTTCTTCTTGTTAATTTTTCTTAGGAGATGTAGGAAGGTTGATATTTTTGATCTTGTCCTTCTTTTTTCATATTTCTTTTATCATAAGAGGCGACATTTTTTGATAGACGACACTCTGTGAGTATACAGGAATCTGGATTGTCGAACTGTATCATCAGAGGGAATTGGTAGATACAACGCAGTGTACAATCAACGCCTTGGTCAGTATCTACGACGTGTCAGTATGTATACGTGTATATATGATGAGTCGCGTATGGCAGTAGTAGTCAGACGGAAGTTGTTAGTGAATGAGATGCTGTTGTATTCAGTGGAAGAGTTAGACGCGGAAGTAGTAATAGCTAGCACTGTCGGTCAATCAAAGGTAGACAGCAATGGAGTTGGCTCAAGAGGTTACTTTAAGACTATAATAGGACTATCTGTAGGATAGACGGACGACCTTGAATCAGTACCAAAACCTATAGGTTGACTTCTTGATCTGAGTAACAATACTATAGTCGGCAACAATATAAACAGTAAGTTCAATATTATAGTAAAAGAAAGTGAGGAGAGAAAAAAGAGTAAAGAAAGGTAGAGGTGAGATTGATGTTCTTCTGAAAAATGAAAATGGAGAAAGCCGAACCAGAAACAGTAGAAATAGTCAAGAGATCAACACGTGTAATTGTGGAAATAGAATGCTGTAGTCTCAAAATTACCACGTATAAGTGTGGAACAGAATGTTCTAGATTTGGATAGAATATTTCTGTAGTATACCGTTTATAGCACGACCCAGGATTCTGGAGTGGGTAGATATCCTTCTTCGGGTTTATACCATTTATACTATTTTCTACGATTCACAGTGATCGAAGCTGGTGTCGTACGGAGGGTCAGACTAAAAGAAACCCTCTTTGTTATATAGTGTAGTATCACTAATATCTAGATGAATATCATCATGCTCTCGAAATTCACGGTCTAGTAAATAGCAATAGTATTGCATACTATTTTCAATAGATCCATAGTGTTTTGTTCCACAGAGCTCCAATTATCTGAAACAGATGTTATAATTTCCTCTTCTCCTTTAGATTCTGTTGTTTTACCGAAGAAGCATCAATCTAATCATTATCGTTGTTATCTTTACCATGGTATTCCGGATCTGTAATATTATCTAGAATCTTTGATATTTCCTTTTGTCCGCTGGAAGAATCAAAGCTCGAAGGCCTCTCACGCTTTGCAGGAACATTTGAACGATGAGGGTGAGTTGTGTAGTAAATAATGGTAATCACATCTATCGTGTGTGTGGCCTGAACTTCTGGAACGGTAATATTCAGAGCTTTATACACAGCACCCGAAAGGTTACAAAACCATTGCGGTAGTTCCAACCTGTCTCGTTTTAAGAAAAGTGGCACCAGGAATGGTGCAGTTACATGGTGAAATTTGACTCACACATCTTATTATTGACCGAAATGTTATGCAGGCTGTTGAAAAGTTTCTTGGTGATATATCGGAATACCACAGCCTGTTATTGTGTGAGGATCGAAGCACCTGAGGACACAAATTAATCTTCAACAACGTGACCATCGTCATCATGGAATTTTTTCCTTTGTCAAACGTGAAAATCCATTTTTTTCTAGCAGATATAACCATGAAAGTAGAAGTACCGTAGTCGTAGTATATATATGGGAGAAACATTGCACTAAATTGATATTTGTTAAAAGCTTGTCCAAGTCTTGTCCAGGATTTAAGAAGGGTCTGACAAACGAACCAAATTCTTTTCCAGTGTCATGTTTTATTTTAAACAGTTTCTTGTTTTGTTTTCTTGACATAACTGCTCTGGCTTTCCATCTTCTACGCCTTTCAACATAACTGTTCTCCAAAGGTACGTTTGAATTGGTCCTAGTACATTCCTCTACTACGGCATTATCTCCATGAGTACCTGCTCTTGCCGCTTTCAATGTATTTTCCACATTGCGTACTTATTTCTGTGTTTTTTCTTTCAACATTTTTCTTGCTCTTGCTTCAATTATATTTTTCATAACTCATTTCTGAAATTTATCTGCTGTGCAATTATTTAACTGTTGCGTTTAATTATTCTCTAGAGCACCTTCTTATTAAATAATCTCTTCCATGAGTTAAGGAAACTTTTAACGACTACACAGGCAGCATTTGTCTACTATTCGCAATTTTACCGTAATCTACAGAATGAAACTCTGTACACAGACTTTGAAAACTAGATTTTCAATGTTTTATTGTCCACATTAACAACAGATTGGTAGTGATGCACTGTTGTCAATTGTGTACATTTATTCTCTATATTTACAAATACAGCCAGTTCATCACAGACTGTATAATAATCACTTCGCAATTGTACATTAATTTTAACTAACTTAATCCATTGCAATGAAGTTAGTGCCGTGTTATTTTCCCATACTGATTACGCACATAAGCATTGATCATGTGTACAATATGTATGAGGCAAGACACATTGTATTATCATCACAATATCGGCATTTTTCATTGATTTACACAATATATCGATATTTATGGAATAAATCATAATAAATACACATGTCGCCCTGATTTAGAGATATTATGATTTATGATACTACCGCTGAGACAAATCCGTTTCTGACACATAACAGAATTCATGGGATTTTTTAAAATAGTCTTGGTAATTAATGAGTACGACTTACTAGAAACAGTTTCTGTACCGAACTGATCTAGAATGTAATAAAATTATTAGAAAATGTTATATATTTTTTTCCGAAGCATAAAGTCAAGAACAAGATTCCTAAACAATGCATTTATTCTAATTTTTGGACAACCTTCTCGGACATTTAACGCAACATATCAACATCTTTCACAACAATTTCTGACAATCTCAGCAGTTATTTTCTCACAGTCTTCAATGGATGCGACCTGTTCCGAAAATAATCTTGCATTAAATTACGGGTCCCAAATGATATTTATCACTTCTTCGACATTCTTTCTTCCAACTCTTTCTTGTAATATTTTTAATGAAACAGCCAATGACTGATTCAACACATCCGCTTTACTCTTGTTTATTGCATTTACAAATTATTTTGGATGAAGATGCTCAAAAAGCACCTTTTTGTCACTACCTTCTGACCGTCGTCCGCAGAACCTCTGCTCATCCATAATATCCATTTATAATACGAGGTATTTCCGTCCGTTTTTCTTGTTTCCAGATCGAGCAATATTGGAACTGGTATCTGGAAATATATCAACGTGTTCTGTACTATGGACAAACTGACAACATGACACAATTTTATATCTGTGTCAGATATATTTCGACTTATTTCATATAATTCAGAGCCAGTATCAAAACTGGTGATATTTTGATGTTACGCATGTCATGCGTACGTACCATCATTCACAGTAACTTTTTGCCAGATTACATGTGGTGTCTTCAGGCGTGCAACGGAACGCACAAGATGACTGATAGCCTACACGTGACTTTTACAGTTATTTAATTTAATTATTGTCAATTTATAGCAAAGTTAACCCAGTTACTGTCATCATCACATTCTCCACCTCTTCCTTTCAGAAATCTTTTCACCGTATTTCAACCATTACCCTTCCACGTTGAGTGTACATTCAACAACCTGCACCTCCCAATGAACTTTCTATCATCTTCTATTACAACGAATTATCCAGGTAACTTCGGATCGCTACGAATGTCTTTATCCATAGTTCTCGCAGCCCTATTTATATACATATACTTTTCACTCATACTACATTTTAATATTATCACATTCCTATTTATTGACTGTTCTTTTTTCTAATTTCTTTTGATTACTTGTCTCTTCCGAATTATTTTCACAGGTAACTTCTGCTATTTGACTACACTGGTTCTGCAAACTGGTTTGTATATTATTTTATGTTCACAATTAAGTACTCACATTCCCTGTTATTATTCTCTTTACTTACATTTCACTAACTGTTATATATTACTATTATTCGTTGATTTCATTCAGTATGTCAACATATGACTGTAGTTCTTTGTTCCACAGGTATGGAATTGACGAACCATGGAAATTTCAATGATACTGATTTATAAGCATCATTTTTGGATAGTGCTTTTTGTGGTTCCCATCTTTCCATTTTGATAAATAAATTTTCCATGTATGCCGTAATTAGTATACATGTATTTCAATGTATATTGCACACATTTCATATTTTTAATCCCCTATAGCATTTCTATTATTTCTATATATAAACCATATATATGTCATATAAAGCACTACCCATCCATTTTTTCATTCATAGAATGAATGATTTTTTAATTCACCATTCACCATTCCTTCCATTAAATTAATTAGATCATGTAGATACCTGCACTTTTACAATCAATGCATGAACTAAGCAGTCATTGGGACCTACATTGACTCCTACATTTATCGTATAATTTGTTGCATGGGCCATTCATTCAGTACTGTAACATTTGTAGTTATTATACAGTACCTATACATAGAAATGTCCGGCATTTGAAAGAAAATTTCAATTACACATCCGTGCTCCTTTTCAAAGGGCGGAAGGGCACCCGATCCATTTCTCCCATTTATTTTCCACTATCCCCAAGTAAATGTGTACTCCTAATTCTTTAACACATACAATCGCTATTTGCAACACGTATTTCTCCATACATATTATCTTTAAACGCTGTAGTATTTCTGTGTAGGTACCATCCGTAACCATTCAAACAGTAGTCTTGTCTATGTAACATCCACAGACATCCAAAATTCTCATGGCCTAGTCTACGTTACAGCCACGCAAAAACGCCACTATTTGAATGTAGGAATTTGGTTCCTGAAACACAGACGGATGTAGTTAATGTAGGTTGTGATGGTAAATTTGTTGCATGAGCATTAATGGTATTCAATATATACGGAGCCGAATTTATTTTTGTTTGAATAAGAACTTGTTCGTAGATATGAGTATGGCTTCTCATTGGATGATTCATCGAGTCTGTCGCATAGTCTCTTGAGATGACATTTACTTCGTAGACGGAAGTATCTATTCCTTTCATTTTTGTTTCCATTAGTTGAGTTTACAATTCTGCATTAAATTCAAACATAACTTTCTTCTCAGAAATCAAATCATTCCTCACTTTCATTGATTTAACTACATTTGATACATTTGGAGGCAAGTTTATATTTCATTTCCATGTTTAATTCATTCTTCGAATTCTTTCCGCTGATAGTCTTTGACTTGGTTGCTGAGGTTGAGTTTTTGTTGATGTTGCTGTGGAGTTTGTGTAGAAGGTTGCTGATGAGATTCTGTGATTCCATATTCAACTTGAATTTGTAATGCAGTTTCATTTGATGGTGACAGATGATCGCCTTCATTATCTTTATCAACGTCAACATCAACTTTAGTCCATACCATGTTCGTCATGGCTTCCATTGATTATGCTGATGTTTGTTTTAAACTTCGGATGATGTCTCAGTGCTTTGACCGCTAGATTATATGACCAGTGTGAATGTGAGGATGAATTTTGCATCATAAGTCATCCTTTCTCTGCTTTCAAAATGTTTTTCAATCATCATTGGGATGATCTCGTCTCCAGTATTCACTTGGTTCAGATGAAATGATGAATTCACCTGCTCCTCTTAATTTATTTATGCCAGAAATCATGGTGTCTGCTTTGTTACAAACTGCTTTATTCATCAGTTCGTTCACCATATTTATTTGGGTCTGCATCACTTTGTTCAAAATCATAAAATGTGTCGTATACTCCTTTCTGTAAAATTTAGACATTGTTTTATCTATACCCGTTATGTAATTGGTGCTTTGTTTGATGTGAGACTTCACCAACGCTTCCAGCTCCTTTTCTTCCCAGTTGAGGCCACGACCGATATTGATTTGTTGACGCTGTTGTTTTGATCGAATATAGGAAAAGAAATTTGTTGAACAAATGCAATAAAAGAAGAAATAATCGCAACCATAGGACTGGTATTGTATTTAGCTGATTGTAAATAGTCATGATGTCGTACCAGGTATATAGTAAATGATTTAGAAGGTGTCGTTGAATGGTATATCGCTAAGAGACAATTATTGTACGAAATGGGGGCAAGATGGGGTCATATTTGTACATGAAACATGTTCAGATATGTCCCCAATTTTGTTACTGACTTGCCCTTTTTTACACCATTTCAGCAGTCAGAAATCTTAGTAATCAATTTTAGAACTACTGTTGATATTCTAATTGGTTCCTGTGAAACAATTTGAATCGGAAACTGTTTGAGCCTATTTCCGAAATCTATTTCACGTGTTTCGTACTGTACAATAAGGATTCTTATTGGTTAAAATGAACCAATTAGAATCGTAAACTGTTTACGTTTATGTCTAAAATTATCTACACGTGGATTTTGTGCAGTACAGTACAACAATAATTTTTTTATTACTGTAATTTTCAGTTCGAACGAGATACTGTAAGAATTATAAAAGGAATCTCTTTGAAACGTGGCAATGAACCGATAAGAGCCCAAAAGTTTTGTAGGACCATTGATCTTTTTCAGAATCTAGATTTTTAGGATCATTGATCCCTTTCATCCGAATCTAGATTTTCAAATTTTAGTATCATCTATCGACTGAACAACCCAGGAACTTCTCTACATGCCAATAGCAAATTATTCATGTCTAGGAAAGAGGTCTTCATAGCATGACTCTCATCAAAGATCATCAATATTTGACAATTATTTATACTTGCTGTTCGAAGAATATCACGCAAGTCCTTAACAAATTCTTGCTCAGTGTGCGCAGAATGAGAAAGAACTGGATGAACCTCAATAGAGAGCATCCATTACGCGAACCGAGCAAGAGATTTTTTCCCGTACCGGTAGCACCAATGAGGACGGCATGGACGAGAAGTTGACATGATATCCGTTCAATACATGTTAAATGAGTCAGAACATCATCCGTGATGGAAAACGGATCAAATGTACTGTTTTCCTCTTCATATACCTCACCCATACTACCATTATATGCCCATCCTAAGCCCTCCTCCTCGGATATTACCCTTAACTTCTCATATATCGTAGAACGTAAGTCTTGAGGGAAGTCAACATCTTGTAATCTTCGGCCTTTAGCATCTCTCACATCTTCACTCCCCATCCATTACGTGTATAAACATTCTGAAATAGACAGAATATTTGTATTTATTAATGAACTAAGGACTGCCAGCAGCTTCTTTTCAACGTAAAGGCGGTCTTCTTGCCGTACTAAGCGGTCTCTGAATAGTCCAAGATCCTCGTAGCAAAGTGCTCTAATCACGTCGGTCCGGACAGCTTCTTCGTCGTGACCAAACAATGATTTATTAACCAATAAGTTAGACTCAGAAGCATAGAGTAACATTGAAATCCCTCGTGACCATCGACTGAGATCCCTAGGAGATTATATGTAGTGAGCCTCTACTGGACCACTTACAGAAGGGGACACTTTCTCTTTGTTCCTTGCATAGAATTCAACCCTGGTGGACGTCAACATCTAGTTCTTTTCTGTTAATATTGGATTTATTCTTTTCAGCATAGAACCATTGAAATTAGGGTAAGTAATCCTAACATCTTTGGGGGTGGGCTCTTCTACTCTAACGACGAAGCAGTGCCTCAGGAACCTGGGAGCTAGTCGATGTCTCCATTCGTCGTCCTAATAATTACAAGCAGCGACAATATTCACATCCTCAATAGAGACCCAATGCTGTGGCGAGCTTGTCCAAAATTCATCGCATTGTGCCAAACTTTGCAGTAAAGCAACAGAGGCTTATGTCTCGTACCTATCTAGATTTCCAAAGTTGAACTCGTTACAGGATAATATTTCTCGACACCAAGCTGACTTTCGTTGCAGCACAAAATTACCATTTGGACGGTTAGTTATTACCGTATGTCCTTTCAAAGATGTAAGGATATTAGCAGGAGTGGTTTCGAAAGAAAAGCTGAGGGCCGAAAGGGATACTTTGGGCGTTTGGTGAAGTGCGGACATGAGGATCACGCTCTTACCACTACCAGGGGGCACAAAGGATAAGAGAACAAGAGATGTTAGCTTTATTGGGATACTTTGGGCGTTTGGTGAAGTGCGGACATGAGGATCACACTCTTACCACTACCAGGGGGCACAAAGGATAAGAGAACAAGAGAGGTTAGCTTTATTGGATTACAGGTTATGGAAATCGAGAAGAAGATGCTCAAGAAGCATAGTTGTTGGAGTTGGGATGACGAGAGCTGGACGCGTTATATCTCTTTGCAAGGGGTCATCGTTTCCTTGACCAATCAATTCCGAATATTCGAGAAAACCTCTGTTGGAGAGTACAGCCATATCTGGGAAACACGAAACGAATACTCCTTGTAAGGCATTCCCAACATCAGAGATATCGCGAACTAGATTTAGCAGGTTAGTTGAAAGGTTGGCAGGAGAAGAATTCATTTGACCGGAGCCAACTACCTTAACGATACAAGTAAGAACAGTGGTAATTACAAAATCTTCACTCAATGTAGAACGAAAAGAGAGAAGCTTCTCGGTGGATTCTGAATCATATCGATTGTAATACAGCAAGTGATTTCTCGTAGTTAGTTCGCCTGTCCAACCGCATTTACGAGTTTCGACTTCTCGACCATTACACATCAGCTAAATCTCCACCATTTTTACTCTGTGGCATTTATTCGAACAGATCATCTTTTTAGCGAAACTTCAGCCTCTATGGTTCGGGAGCACAACGAATCATAACCAATTGTTCGATGTTGGGAAGTACTCTTCGAGCCTCGCCGAAGTTTTTGACCAGTGAATTCATCATGCCACAATCAGGGACCCATTCAATTGATCCGGAATTGTCACAGAGGGAAATCACAGAGTACGCCTTCAAATAGACACCATACAATAGAATGCACGTCTTACTCTTTGAAAAAAGCTTGTTGATTAGTCCAAATACTTGAAAGACTCGTTCTTCCTGGCTCAAATCTTCATGACCGTTTAGAAGGAATTGATATTCCTGGCCATCATTTCCTATGATTGACAACTTCCGAGGTCTTCGATTACTTTGCATCACATGCAGCTAAGGATTGAATTGCTCGATCCCCACAATAACTATTCCTTGATCAGGATTATATGTCCCAGGAATGGCTGACGTGAGACTGCTTTTCTGACCCAGCAGTCCATTTCAAACATGCTTCAAAGGTAGCTCTTGAATTCCTTGATAAAGTTTTGGATATCCTTAAAGACTCGATAATAAGAATTCCACGCTATTTCAATATATTCTAGAAATAATTCTTCATCAGCGTCGCGTTCCTGCTCCGATCGGTAAGTCATGACAAGTTGCTGAGCATCATCACGATGGCGATCTCTCCCATACCGGGTTTCGGTGTCTCTGCTTACCTCAGCATGCAATGGAGCCAGTGTATTAAACCTTACATCCACGTCATGCTCAACATGATACAGTTTGGACGTTTCTCCCAGTTTTTCACACTACATTTCTGTCCACAAAATCACGACTCTCGAGAGCTCCCGTGCAACCAATCCCACCTGAACGACAATATTGTGATGGAATTTTTCGAGTTTTCCCATGATTTCAATTGGAGCTAAACTCCTCTTTTGTTGATGCATACCTCCAGAATTTTTGGCCATGTTAACGGATAGACCGCAACATGAGAATGTGCTTTTCCAATGCGAGTTAAATTTTTTTTCACTCCTTTATGCACACTGGTGTGTAGTGTATGTAAACGGGATATAATTTGAGGTACAACTTCTAACCATCTCACAATATCTTTTCTCCTGAAACCTTTGTCTAATTGAACATACTTCTTTACAAAGCCACCGTACCGAAACCAGATTGTCAAAACTTTGAGCGAATCCTCAAATCCTGACTTCCCAGATACTTCAATGGCTTTGAAAAATCCCTATACGGTTTTCGTCAACAAACTTCTTTCTGGTTCTCCAATAATTTGCTGAATCTGTTCGTGCTACATATTGACTTTTTATTCAGTTCCACCATTCCGTTTTCAATCAAAGCTTCGAAACGCGCACCGTTCATCATCGCCTAATAATGACAAGATTTAAATAACGTCGGGCGTACTTTTGCAGGCCATTTGGAATAGACAAGGGTATCAGAAAGCGTTGGGTTATTTATACCACTATCTCGAAGTAGGTGTCCCCATTTTGATAATTTTGAAAAGATTTCCACGCCAAATCACACTTCTTGTCGTTTTCCGATTCCGAATCGTGTGTAAAAAGAGCCGAATCTTGTACTTGAAGGCCGGTCCCAGAAAAAAACTCATACGGACTAGCTTCGAGTGCTAGATACGCGTCCATCCTTTTGTTCAATACCCATAGGTTATTAATGCATGCGCACTTGATATCCAAATATTTGATAGCTCCAAGTTTCCTCACGTCTTCAAGATCAACATCAAAACAACCACCTTTTCAAGTAGTATAACTGGAAGGCAAGACATGAGTCTCATTGCGCTGTGCAGTGTCTGCATAAGAGAAAACAAGGTGACGGAATACTTCGTTTGAAATTGGCATTAATTTGGATTTTCGACACATGATCTCATACTATAACCGTTGCGACTTATTTTTAATTGGAGCCAAGAGAATGTTGCGGGTCATCAGAACTTGGTACAAAGTTTGACGATCAGGTTTACAGCCTGTTAGCCGCTTATGCCATACACCCAGTAGACGTCTCCTTCCATGTACAACTGAATCATATTCGACAATTCGTAAGAAATCTATCATTTATTTCAACTGAAAAAGGGTTTAATAGAGGACGATGTGGGAATAGGAACTAGGATACCCTTTAGAAACACGAGCGGTGAGTTCCAAATCAAGGTGCTGTCCCGCTTTCTTAATATACTTTTAGGCATCATAAAGAGCGGTCTGAACCTCTTTACCACGCTTAATGAGTAAAATACTTCTGTAAAAGCAACCATCACAGGTATCACGATCAATGTTCCGCAGCCATTCTTCAAATTCATTTCAAAGCCCTAGATAAAAAGAGATAGATAACGCCTTCCCCTTGATTGCGATCTCACGAATCGATTCGGGATTGTCGTTACAAGCTTCACGAGTTTCATGAAGAATCTCTACCATGCATTCCCAATCTCTTTCAGGCAGGTCGAAGTAACGCATACCATACGATTTCTAAGCCTTCGCGTTGCGTTGGGTCATAATTCCATTCGTAATCCTTGAGTGTTCTTTACCCCGCACCGATCGGTTTTATTATCGTCTTCAAGTTAATGTTGCATCAGGACGCACCCTATTTGGATATCGCCGACGACTGTGTCGACCACTTATTGAGCACCGAGACGTGGTAGAACCAATACTGGAGTGTGTAATGTAGATTCAACCTACTGTCAAAAGTTTGGAGCTACAAGAAGTCAGTGGGGTTTTCTGAAAGTGGTGTGAGTGTCCCTGGTCTTTTATTTGTTAGTAAAGTAAATGTGGTTTTGGGTTTCCGCGGTCCTTATACTGGTTAGGTGACTGGATATCTGGACGCAGCTACTCGTCCTTGGGGATTATTGTAGTCAAAGACACAGGTCTTGGTCTTCTTCAGAGGTTTTTTAGGCTACTAGAATGAACTGGCACTCATTTAGTGTCGCTTGGGGATCGATCTCGCTTCGGACGCCGTTGGTTACTCATCTCAGAGCTTGTTGCGGTCTACTTTCCTGTTCCATCCGTATTGACTGCTAGGTGCAATTTCTGATTTGAATGTTGGTTTTGACTTTTGTTAATGTATACCTTCCTTAATTAAATGCATCGTCCTGGTTCAAATGACGATATCTATACTACTTTTGATGTCAAAACAAGTGATAATAAGACGTGTAATGTTCTTTTATTAAGAATCGAGGATTAGAAACTAATTGTGCAATTAGCTATTATAATCCTATCTCTCTTCAGGTCCCACGTGTCTCTTCGTCTTTCAAATAGCATGATTCCGGTTTTGGCAGTCTGACATGGTGTAATCATCTCTCCCTTGTAGTACTGTGAGGGTAACTCTTCACTTCGAGTAGATGTTGGCCTTGTCGTGTCAGTATAGTACAGTACATTCTGTTTTCTCTCCATTTCATTCGCTAAATTCATATGAGTACTGTACTCGGCATGAATCATCCTGCTCGTTTTGGGTCAGTACAATACTCTACTTGTACTGTTACACGTATGACAATTAGCATTCCGAGTAACCTTCCGCGTTTTATGGCCTGTATCATTTTCACTGTCAAGCACTCTCCTGTTTGTACTATTCGTGCGCATTCCATTTTCTCGATCATGTTCCACCCTTCCCGGATTACTTCTCCCACGATCAACTGTCGTCCGCGTCGCATCTTCGTACTACCTTCAGCGTCATCGTAGTATTTTAATCTGCGTCCTTACGCACATTCCCTTATCACGTAGATACTTTTCAGTATTATCATGATATCACCATGATCACCATGATCATCTATTTTCCATGTATATTATTCTTATAACTTCTTCAACATCATTAGCATCATCATCAACATCATCTGCTACATCGACATCTATATCGTCATTTCGGTTATTGTCGATAACATCATCAACAACAGCATCTTCAATGTTAAACGTCATCCTCACTTCATCTTATTATCATATTTATCGTCATCATCATCAAAATCTGTGATGATCATCCTCATATTCAACTCTATGGTTGTCATAATCATCATCAGAATCATCTTCTACATCGTCATATACGTCATGATAATTATCATTTTAAGTATCATCTCTCATCGCATCTTGGCTGTGTCACACGATCCGGTCCACGCACTTCGCATCTACATGGTCGAATCTATATTGAAGTACGTCTTAAGTAATTGAAGGCGTTCATTTCCGGTGTAGACAGTTGTGGGAATTTTGTAGGTTCCCCATTTCTTAGTATTGGAGGCTATTCGCGCAAAATTCGGGACAAACCGTCGGTGAACGTTGCAGAGTCTGAGAAAGCTACGAAGTTGAGTAGCTGTTTCGGGCGGTTCCATACCTTTTACGGTACCGATTGTTTTAGATGCGACGCTGAGTTTTCTGGGATGTATGATATGTCCCAGGTATTCAACCTACTCTTGAAGAATGAAATTTTTCTTCAAGTTGATGGATAGGCCGACATCAGAAAATAGTTGAAGAACTTGAGCAATGTAATTCAAATGGCTGTTGATGTTAGCGGAGAAGATGGTAATATCGTCTAGATATACCAAGGCATATTTCCAACGTACGGAAGACAGAATGATATCAATAGCACGTTGGAATGTTCCAGGCGCATATTTGAGTCCAAGCGGCATTCGTTTGAAATGATAGAGTCTTTGGTGACTGTCGAAAGCGGTTTTATCACTACCAACGTCGGTAAGGAGTACTTTCCAATAACCAAAGTTGCAACCGACGGTGCTGAAAATTTTTTCGTCGCCCAATGAATCTATGCATTAATCCATCCGATGAATTGGGTGAAAATACAGAACCGTTACAGCGTTCAAACGACTATAGTCGATACATAATCGTAGGTAACAGTCCTTTTTCGAGGCTAACACCACATGGGAGGCCCAATCCGTATTAGCTGGTTGAATATCATCAGCCTTGAGCATGCATTCCACTTCAGTGCGTTCGTTTTCGAGTTTTTATGGACCCGCACTGTATGCAATTTGAAAACTTGTTTCGACTTACGGTTTAAATTCAATCCGATGTTTCTTAGAAGAGATGATACCAAGGTGACCATCCCACATTTTTCGGAATGGATGGTCTATACTTCCAATAAGTTCGAAAAGATGCGGTTGTAAGCGTGCACCCACTTGTACATCATTGTGCCAGTCAGAGGATTGAAATTATTCGTCATATTTCCGTATTGGGGTGTGCACTTCAAACATGGCCCATTTAGGATCAGTAGATAGGAATGATTCAGCCAAATGTACTTCGCTGTCAATTTCGGGTTGGACGAGAGAATTGTTTTCCGTGACGAAACGTTCAGAGTCGTAGGTGGATAAGAGGCGGGATGGTGGGGCGTTGGCCAGTGAAGTCTTGGTGTGTTTTTGAATGTGAACCGGAGATGATGGCAGGTTACAGACTGTGATGCAGAAGGGAAGATCTGGTTTGATGTATTAACTTCCATTGGTGGTGATGAGCAGCGTCTTATGTGTAAATTCCTGGGATGGTCCAACAGATGCGAGGCCGCGTAAATCGGAGTGGACATGAACCTCGGATTGATGGTGAGGTTGGATGGTTACCGGCCGGATGAGATGGATAGTATAGCCGTCATTTGGATCAGGGTTAGATTAAGTTAAGAGCTGGTTCGCCGATAACTGGATCAGTAGACATGTTAATTATAGGGACCGGGGCAGAGTGGTAAGGAAAAATCGTTCTTTTCTGACAATATATGGTACGTTCAAACCGGTCTGTAAAAGCGGTGCCAAGAAGCAAATGTACGGCTAACGTGTCCACTATTTCACACCAAACTCGAGAGAAGAGGTCAACGAATCGAATAGACAGTTCGATAATACCGACCAATGGTATGGGATATTTGCTCGCCAAGCGGAGAGTTCGGATTGGTCGTGGTTTGATTTTAACATGTCAATTTGATTTGATCTGGTCATGGCAGATCAAGTTTCGACCGGCACCGTTGTCGAACACTGAGATAAGAGTGTGACGACTGTTCGGAGTCGAACCCATGGTGAGACGAACCTTTTAAGTACCATGGTTAAATATATTTAGTCCGGATCGTCGAAAAGAGCCACATCCGAGTATGGATCCGAGGACGGTGCTGAGAAAAATTCTGTTTCAGTCCATGTTATGGCCGCAGACAAAGTTTTAATCGTAGCAAAACTGTCGAAGGGGCCAGGCTTGTCGAGGAAGTTCGTTATCCAAGTGATTTCCCTAGCTATTTTCCGGATCCGGTTGAATATTGGCAAGAGGTTGTGGAAGGTAGAAACTGATGCGACCACAGCGGCAGGTCGAACTATTAGCGGTAAAAGAGAGTTTTTATGATTGGTGCCTTCGCGTAGCGCACCACGACAGGAAGATGTTGACCGATAACGACGGAAGTTTTGGTTGCGCTTGACAACATACGACCAGAGGGATGCGGCGTTCAGAAATGGACATTGCGATGTAACGTAGGCATCCTTCTCGTAAAAAATGCAGCAAAAAGGGCCGTTATACATAAGGTTGAATCTATAAAAACATTTTATTGCATAACGACATCATTAACAATCGAGACAGTCGGGGAAAGCAGCATCCGTATCTAGTGAGGATGTAACTGGTGTGGGCAGTGCAACAAGAGGGTGCTCTTATCAGAGGGAGATTTGTTAATATACTTGGAGGTCAATACATGCAGGGAGTTTTAATGGCGATCTATGGTATGAACATCGTATCGAGAGTGTTCCGAGCGGTAAGAGCACATGCTGTTACGAAGGTGCGGGGGGAGTCCGTCGAGAAAGATGGAGATCACCGCTTCCGGCGTAAAAACGTTACCGCAACGTCAGTCTTTACGTTCCAATATAGTTGCGTAGGCACCAATCGTATGAGTGGATAATTGTTGGCAATAGGTACCATGTAGTCCGGCGGCTGCAAATATGTCGTTCGTAGCGTAAGTTTGTAGGAGGAAATCTACTACTAACCATTAATTTGATAGTAATGAAGATCTATCCGTTATAGCTTGTGCACCCATTCCCACGAGCAATCCCAAGTTACCACGTGCTGAACCACGCATGAAACTTGTAAACAGGCGGCTCCCTCATGGATACGTGTTGCATCACACGCCGAGAGAAAACGATTAAGAAAAGACAAAATGCGGATCTGGTGGTGCCATCAAAGTGATGAATTTTGAGTTGGCTTTCCATTCAGAGGGTTTTTTCGTACATGTTCTAAGCGCCATGAACATCATAGATTGGAGCTCGGAGGATAAGCCGGTGAGTATGGAAGTCGAGGGCAGTAGAAAACGTTGTTATTACTGGGCGAATGATTTCAATTTTGTAGATGTCTAATTCTACTGTAGTATCTTTATAGTGCTAATAGTTCGGTGCGTTCTCAATGGGAGGAAGTGGACTGTGCCAACCGGAGGTATCATATTCCAAGGCAGATACGGTATCCGTTGAGTTTAAAAGCCGAGTCGCCAAGATTTTCCGTTTAGCAGTGTATATCTGTTGAAGTGGGGGATGAGGTGCAGGTTGCGGTCGTACATTTTTAGGAGCATCTCGGTCAATATATTTCCGAGTTTTGGTAGAAGCAGTTAGTTTCATGAACCCCATGGTCTTCGTCAAGACCGCAGGGCGTTGCAAAATAGTTGGGAAAAGCTTGTCGAGTAACGTGTTAACGGAACCGGATGCGGAGATCAGTGAAGCGAGAGAATCACGAAGATCATTATGAACCTCAAATATAGTGTCTAGAAGAGCGGTAAAACGCCTACTCAAGATGATGGGGCCGTGTTCAGGAGCCGTGACGGTATGTTGAAATGTGGACATGGCATTGGCCATTTTCTTGTTGGATTTTTCGAGTTCCGTTAGATGGTTGTCAAGGGCTGGGTTGGTGTTCCGCCCTTCGATTCTATCAGCCACTTCCAAGTGGTTGATAGTCTGAACGTCCAATTTTGAGTACATACCCGCCTTTCTCCGAAGGGATCCATTTCCTGCGGGTCTCGATAGGTTATTATTGTGCTTTTTATCCGTTGTCGAAGGACCGGTACGTGCACTCTGGATTATGCACGTGGTGTTGGACAGCATCTTCACCATGTACGAAAGGGATGGACTGCGAGTTTTGTGTCCGTGGATATAAATTATTGGTAACGAAAGCCATTGGAGTGTAGGTTTTGGAGTTGGGAAAGGCGCCGTGGTGGATCCTCTTGATACACTACAGTAACATATTAATATTTTGTAACATATTAGAGAGTTTTGGAATAGTGAAATCACTAAAATAATTTTACTATAATTTTGGGAAAATGCACCAACAAAATAGTCAAAAACTTTTAGTGGTTTTCATTTATATAATTTTGGAAGTGCAAAAAATCATTGAAATATGATAAATTTGTATTGGTTCAGTGTCCTAATATAGTACATGAAAAGGAAGTACCAGAAGTTTGTATTTTTTAAAATCTTTTAAGATTTTACTCAAAATAGTTCCATGCAGTTTCCAAAAAAAGTCAAACACGCGCCAAGCAAAACCACACCGCAGTACCTCAAACTCCGCCATTGCAAAATGACACAACAAACCCCCCATTTCCCGCTCATGGAAAGGAATACCTCAATCCCCTCATTATTTGGAGATGCATGCAACATCACACTACAGTTACAGTTACGTCCGAGGGGAACGCATTACTGACCAAAAACAAAGCTGTTTTTACTGGTGTGTTCGTATGTTTTCTGCTTGGCGCAGGTTGTTTTTTGAGTGTGAAGAGGCGTGCTGGGTTGCTGGGAGACACACCAAGACAAAAAATTATCAATCAAGTCCTGCCAAGTCGCGGCATTTTTTGCACGAGGCAACTTAGAATGGGGTTCATGCAAACGATTAATGCCTATTGGCTAATTGAAAACACTCATAAAAATAATTGTTTTCCAATTGTTTTCATTTAATTTTGTAGTGAATCACCCGTGACTAAATCGCGTTTTTAGTGAAAAAGTCACTAACAAAATTAAAATTTTTTGCATTGTCACCCTAAACACCCCTTTTTTGCACATATGCACTTACTCAAATTTTGGTGATTTCACTATTCCAAAGCTCTCTATTGATCCAAAACTCCCTTGGGTCAAATAATTACAAATAATTCTTGTATATACATACAAACGTTGATATGTTTTTTGATTTCAATAGTATGTTTTGGTGAAGAAACCGTTGAAAATGATGTCCACTAACAATTGGAATAGTGGAAACTCTACAGATTTTTTCTCGCCATGATGAAGACAAATCGAACAAAATTAATGAGATGTATATAATATTATTTTTGGTTCAAGCAATATTCTTGGTTCGACAATCTTGGGTCATTTTTTGTTCACATTCTCTTTAATAGAAACACTTGACGGTATGAATCATTCCACTTCAAGCTGGTGTTCAGTCTACGGGAAAACGGAAAAGGGTGATTCAAATTGGAAACTCCGAAAAGTTGATGCAATAAGTACATGCACACAATTTCAAGCATAACTATTTATGGAAGGCGGAAGGTGCTATCATGAAGTTTCCCCCTGGTATGTAACATTTTCACTCGATGCTCATGTTTCTGAGTGGTTAAGTGAACTTGCATATTCTGTTTTGTGCCAAATGACAGATTACAGCTTGTACATTCGAATGGGCGAAGGTTTAGATGGACAATTCGTTCATGCCTTCTGATCTGTTCGAGTTTGTAAAACTTGCGATCACATAATGGACAAATATGAGGTTTCCCTGAGCAAGAAGAGCTATGTAGAGCAGACTGCGAACTTGAACATTTTCCATTTTTCTTCTTAAGTCTAGAAGTCGAAAATAGATGCTGATCTGAGAAACGATTTTGTGGCGTTTGAGATGAACCCGAGTGAGATTCTTGCATGAGGCAGTGAGGTGAGAAAGATTGTAAGGGTCGCGGTTGTCGAAGTGAATGAGACGTAAAAGTACACGGAGAATTAGAGAGACGAAGAGAACTGTGGTCCAGACTTTGTGCAAATGTATCGGTCTGGGGACCTTCATTGGGGCGACTTTCGCTAGAGTTATTTCCATTGCTGCCTTTATCAGTGGTGAGCAAAAAGTTGATGTTCATTTTTGCCATCTTGTTCACAATTGCTGAAACACTGTTGATTGTAATAATTGATATAGTTTACTTGAATCAAGCCTGAATAAATATTTGAGCCTCTAAATATTTTATGTCAATTCCTGACCGCCAACAAGTGGGTGAAATGTAATGATGCGGAAAATGGGTTAAACATTTCTTTTTTTTTTAAATGTTTTTTTAATATTTTTTCAAAAAAATATTAAAAACATTTTTTTACTTTCTTTTTTTTAAAAAAACATATTTTTCTTTATTTTTCTTTTTTTAAAAAAAAAAGTAGAAAAGAATGATTTAAAAAACATTAATTTCTTTTAAATAAATTCCTTTCAAAAACGATTTTATTTTTTAAAAACATAAACTACATATATATTTTTAAAAATATATATAAATTTTTTATGTTTTAAAAAACATATATGTATATAAAGATCTAATAATTCATATAAAAATGTTTATATAACTGTTGTCTGTAGGACCAAGGATGCGTATGCAAGTTTTTGTGGATTTGAACACATTTTTCGAATCTGCAGAATTGCTGTTATTGACGAGAGGGTATAATATGTTTATTCCAAATATGTATATGACTTGTATGGCCATTCAGTAAGTGAGGTTTGTTTTGTGACTATGTAAAACATAAACATCAGGCTGGCGTGCATTTCTCGCAGGATTACGAGAAATGCGGTGTACTGAGCAATGAAGTCCGACATGTCATCGAAAAGACAGTAAAATGATGTGACAATATTCAAGTAGAAAAACGGTCTCTGTCGCTGACTATTAGAAATGAAGAAATAAACATTAGAACCTTTCCCTTCATGTTTCGTTTTCATCATCCCGCTTCATAGAACGACCTCGAAATGATTATATGAATGAATCTCCATCTCATCTCAGTACATTTGTTGTACTCACCTTCAAATTTGCCACCATCTACAATCCTCTTTGCCGTCAGAATGTTTTTTTTAAATGCCCTTCAAAAATGGTATTTTTTTAAAATAATTTAATACCATTTTTGAAGTGTGGACACGACACTGCAATGTATAGTGCCTGCGCTTTTTATTTACGATGTTTCCCTTACAGTTAATAAATGAAACAGTAAAGCCAGGATTGGAACAATGTTCCAATGTCATAGAAATAATACTTCCATAAAAAAAATGGAAAAAAAGAAGATTTTCACTCGGCACATTGAGAAATATTATTTCTCAATTTTCGGAGTGAAAATCATTTTAGGAGTGTTTAGGGCATGTCTAAGAATTTTAGATTTAATTTGATGTATCCTTGAAAGTATCGAAAACAAATCGTTCGCCATCCCAGTTGCAGAATCTGCCTAAATGAAAACTATCCCACTGCATGATATCTTTGAATTTTTCGTTTTGGGTCTCTGATTGGACGACATGTACTGAGAAAACACCTGTCGCGGGAAATGGGGGTTTTCGATTTGCCACCATCACACCACATTGACATAATGGTATGTATCTGCCACCCTCTGCCCCACGTAGACATCGATAACTATAATATAGTATATAGTTACTATATTGCTGCAACTTCGAGCATTTTCTCAAAAAATAATTTATCCTCATAAAATGAAATCGCGATGATTTGCGGCATAGTTTCTGAAGAAAAGAAGGTTTTCACTTTGGGCATCTCAAAGAAAACAGAGGTGCATGCAGTCGCTGAAACAGGTATACAGAAATTGTGAAGAAGGGTTTTTTTATGGTAATCAAATTTATAAAAAGTCCTCAAAAATTAATAACTTGTACAGTTTGGAAGATTAAACAGTTTAATCTAAGATTAAACTAAGTTCAATCTTTGTATTGTATCACGCGATACGTACTGCAGCTGTGCCAACACAGCCGCACACGTCGCCACGTGTTACACACACTCTCTCACCGCCAATCCGAGCACGCGCCGGCGATGCCTACAAGAGGCATCCCCGAGACATGCCGGGACACGCTGAACCATTCGAAGGTAGCTTCGCACATCAGACCTTCACCGAAATGGCTTCATACTCTCTTTCAATAAAGACACGTCTCATGCTCTTTTCTCTGTTCACGTTGCCTCACGTCACCTTCACTGGTCTCCCAGCACAATTGTGACACAATCCACCAACAGCTCAACAAACGATCTCAACCAAATTTGCAATTTTCTCAAGATCCTACGCTGACCCGCGTCATTCCGATTCAACTCCTCCCTTTCGGTAACTAATAATTTTTCCGCTCGCGAAAACACTATGACTGAAACACCACCCACCTCAATGACTGGACCATCAACTCGAGCACATGGAGCCCACCTTGCCACCGTATTTTACGTACGGATACAGTGATAAATACACCTTTACGTTACGCTACAGGTGCAACTGCGACAAAGACAGAGGCAAGCCCCTTACGCCCTGGTTCCGACGACCGTGATGCCTTCGCGACGGCCTTTAATATCGATGTCGAAACCGTATAGGTGGATCACTTTAATGCGCAGCTCTCAAGAAATATACTACCGAAGCAAGATTTAACACTAAAAACTAACCAGAACCTCGCAGTATTGCTTGATCAAGCGTCACAACGCCTTACTGAACCTCGGGAATTATATTCCCGTCACAAATATTTGGCGTTGGCTCGCAACCACCATTCCCGGATATGTACACCATATCGTCCATGCATGGTAACGTTTCTGGTCTACGTCGAGAGTATCACCACGAATGGAAATCCTCTTCACCGCTAAAAAATGATAAACTGGACCCCATCAATCTACCTGGACCTGTACACTAAGGAACTACTTCAGTAGATATGGATACGTATACACGTTCGGAAATATCTACCATCATCAACTTGGAAATAAACATCAATCTGTGTGAATGGAAATCCACCACTGCTCGTTCCGTAGTTTAGTTCGTACCAATGATCGGCTTACAACAATGGCTGCTACAATTCGCAGGTTGTAAACTACCGTTATGGAATTGAACCGCGAATTGGAAACAAAGACTTGCCAAGATACGGAGCTCCATGATCTCCTTTTCGAAGTCCGTGAAAGTATTCGACCAACTATTCTCGAAACTGGAACCAACCTGGCTTATATCAATGGTTTGCTCAATAACCTTTGCGATACTATTTCGCAACGCCCAGAACTCTTGATGAAGACTGTGGGTCATATCAAGAAAATAGTCCATACCGAAGCTCGGAAACATGATTTAGAACGCCAAAACACATTCAGCTACAGCCAATCATCCCCAACCAGTGAAGCTGTTCACTGCTCCGGCACAGCCACCTACAGGAGCGCGGCATTACAAACCGCCACGAACCGAATCAGTTTTAGGAGACTATGACTCCTCTGGTCAACAAAGATCTCTCTCCCCAGTTGAGACTGCACTGAACATCTACCACTAAACGGATTCGATGACGAAACTGGTCATTTCCGCCATTGAAATAATCCGTCCAGTCAGTTTCACTTTTTCAACCGCCCTTGACTTCCGTTCTTATCGTCTGATTCAACGATATTCCATGTACGATGATCAAGTCGCACAGAATATGTACGTAAACACTCGACGAATGGAAAGACAACTGAAAAGCCATCACTTCTACGGCTCGGATCCAGTTCGCATCTTGGAATTCCTCCATGGTTTCTGTTCGACTTGAGATTCAACTCGGATACATGAAGTTGCAGCCATGTGTTTGTTTTCCAGCTTCATTCGCGGATCCGCTCAGGATAAACTTCAACTACGCCTTGAAACTGGTGTACAAAGAACTTCCGATCGGTCTTCTCCACTGTCCAATTACCCCCTGCTGGTTGACTACCTTCTCCGCACCTACGCAACTGATGATATTTTAGCCGCTGCAGAATCCTATGTCACCGCCCACCAGCAGCTACCAAACGAATCAACTGACACGCACACAACCACTTTGGAACGAATGGCGTTCCGTTGCAGTAATGTATTCACACCGGAACGGGTCATTTCTATATTTTTGGACGGCATCCATCCGCACCTCCGCAACAGCATGCGATCCTACCGTTCGTAAAACCCCCGAGCCGACGTCCATGCTCTGGTGCGACATGCCCACTCTTTTGAAACGTTGACATCCAAAGGCTCAGCAGCCTCATTACTGTTGCAAGATGGACCGATGGTCTTGTCTTCAGATCCAACTTCGGTATACACTTTGGAAGATGCAGAGAACCCAACTGTTTCGGACGTATTCACAACCGTAATGCGGCACGACAACTTTTCTGATACCACAATAATGGGCAAGCATCCTTCTGCCGAATTTGCTAAGAGGAACACGACCAAGTCACTTCCAAGTGCCCATTACTGGAGATAGCCAGGCTCCGTTCGTATATATTCAAGCGCAACCCGAACTTTCTTCACTTTCAGACAGTCTCGGCTCTCCGTGGTAAGGGTCGTCGAGGTCGTAATACACACACCTCCCAACCTCCATTTACTTCGATCGACGCAGTCACTCATGTTTCGTCTTCAGCCGCTCCAGGTGCCATCATAACATCAACGCGTTCGGAAAACGTCTTGGGGATTCAAATGGACAACCGTCGCCCTTGGCTGACAACTTCCCCGCTCCAATGACCATTCCTACACTGTCTCCGGTTTACGCGACTAGAAGGACTCAACCATCCCGTTTCTCTGCACCATCACCGGCTCCGTATTATACTGTTGCCCCAACGTGCGATCCGGATTCAATTTTCAACCCCGGCAGATACAAGGTATGCCTCACAATGGAGATCACGCCCATTCACCAAACCACGTTGAACGCCGTCGTTGACACCGATGCCTGTCCCAACCTCATTCGCATGAACCAGATCAAGCCTACTTAGAAAACCCACATCCAACCCCCATCTACTCGGACCCTTCGAACGGCTGACAAAATACCCAAACCTGTTGTCGGAATAATCGAACTGTTTATCTGACTCAGTGATTTGCGAACCAGTGTCTGGTGTGGGGTTGTCGATTATTTAGCCGTCCCATTGCTTCTTGGCACCGATTTTACCGACCAGTTTATATGAAACCTTTCTTGCCTCAAGAGACCAATTCTGCCGTACCATTCCGCTCCGGTACCAATACTCAACGTAACTCCTGATTCATCCATTTATGACCCTCCTATAGCAATTAATATCGCCACACATACAACTACCACAGACTGTACGGATTTTTCTCAGACGGATTTTGGCACACTCATCCATCTAATCCAGCAGCTAATTTCCAACCTTATCATCAAGACGACGTTCTCGTTCCCTACAACTTTTGAAGTTTGGCCTCAATCAACGCCTTATCCGCCTTTATAGAGAAAATACTTGTGATCACCGCTAACGGTATCGCCGACATCAACCCGAATCGCCCTTTCTACATCACGATTTCCAACCTCTCTTCCGGTCCGGTTCACATTCAGAAACGCACAAAGATTGTCCTTGCCTCCCGGACCCGGCTGATATATTCTGCACCAGGGACAATGAACGAGCCGCTACGGAAAATGAATTTCTCATCCACTCTTCTTTTGAGAACGATGTGAATATGGCCGAATCCTCTGCATCTACGGACCCGAGAAGGGCCATGTTCGAAATGCATACTGCAATACGGAACAGGGATGACGATTTCTAATCAACGGACTGCCGTATTCACGTGAAAGTTGGAGACATATTGAAAACGCATCGGCTGGAATTACTACAACCGATGGACCCATTCCACAAAATGTGGGACATCTACCTCGGCACTATCTCCTCAACCGAAAATCCGATTGATTTTAACCCGGATGCGAAACAAATCTTTCAGATGTCGTACCGCGCCGGACTATCTGAACTAGAAATGGAGCGAGCCTAAGTGGAGTGAATGCTAAAATCCGAAGTGATCTAACCAGATAACACAGAGTGGGCTTCCACGGTGGTGTTCGCTCCCAAGAAAAATGGCAGACTTCGCTTCTGTATCGATTATAGTCGCTTGAATGCCGTAACGGTTCGACATTCTTACTCCATCCCTATAATGGATGAGTTAATCGACTCATTAGGCGATGCCAAGATTTTCAGCGCCGTGGAATGCAACTCTGGCTACTGGCCAGTTCCTGTCACCGAATAGGATTGCGATAAGCTTATATCTAATTCACTCAACACGGTCAAGATTCAACTAACTACAAATTACGTAACAAAGAAAATGGGCGATCGAAACAGGGAATTGGCCTCACATCGAGTGATATTCAGGTCAAAATCGATAAAATGAAGGAAGGAGCGAGTTAAAAATGCAATGAACAGATAATTTGTAAGTTGCGTGTGGCAAAAGACAGAATCGGCACCGGACTAGTCGGGTATTTTGTATGAAAGATACGGCACAATCCCTGGCACAGGCTAAAACAGGGTAAATCGGGTGATGAGTGTTAACATGTTCGGCAGACGTCATACCTCGGTAAGAGATCGTTGTACCGGTCATTAGACACAAGATCCGGTCCCGATCAACAAAGAAAGTTGGACTGCGTACAACTAATGAAGACTGATAGAAAATGTCGAGGATGCGGAGAGTTAGGACACTGCTTCAGATACAGACCGGAATGCATGGGAAATTTCTTTAACAAAATCAGATACAACAGGGAGAATTCAATTAGAGATGAAGCACCAACATCATTGCATACTCAGTACAAACAGGTGCACTCGTTTTTTGTCGCGGGGGAAGTAGAGCTCAATACTGACCTGAAATGCACGTTAGATGAAGGAGCACCAACCGGAGGAATCGAAGACGCTACACGACTATGTGATGCATGGAAAAAGTCATTGAAACTACTTACTGCGTGAGAACGATGCAAACATGGATTGGAAACAATTGATTTGGGGAAAAAGAAATTAAATGGTCGTGGGACCCTATGACTGAATACATTGACGGAACATCGAAAATACTTACGTTTGACTAGGTGGAGGGACTATCGCCGCTAATAGTAGGTCTTGATGTGGAGACACCTTCATACACGATGTACGGAACCGGTACACTGATCATCAAATTCCGTAGACCATGCGACAATAGTGACAGGCCATTATATACTTACATAGCCAAGGACGATGACATGATCAAAATGACGTAATTAGGCTAGAAATATTACCCTACGCCAAGTCGAAGTCGGCTACGTTATTGGGAAATGTGTGAACATGCGGGAGATAGCTGTTGTGAAGAAGGTTCATCGCCTCATCCATGCGTCAGTCGAATAAATGAAACAATTATTTATGGATGCTAACATTTCAAACGAACGTATCAACGATTCATGCAAAAAGATGCTCCATGCGTGCGACATATGCACGTCTACTGACCAGTCACGACACTCGAAGAAAATTTCATTATCGCACGTTAATGAGGCCTTCAATGAATAAAGTCAGGTTGATTACACAGTCCTTTACGTGAATGACACAAAGTTATTCGTCCTAAATTGGTCAACGCCGGTACTCGATATGGAGATCGTGCCATTGCATGCTCACGAGATGCTAAAAAATGATGGAAATGATTGAGCCTCAATGTTTGTACAACCATGGATCGCCTAAGTACTTCAGTGATGATCCGGAATTATGTACACCTATCACGGAAAAGATCCTGCTAGCACACAAAATTTCGCTCTGCAGAGACCTGCTCGTGCATCGTTCAAAAACGGAAGAATAGAACACAACAATGGTGTTTAAAAACGGTTCTGTCATCACTAACTCGGGAAGGAAGCAGCAACTCCATCGACTATAATAGCTAGAGAGTCGTTTTTAATGAGCTTAATTCACGGAAACTAAGTACTGAATGAGTTTCAACTCGCTAGAGGATACACACAGTCGATTTTGGGAATTTAGTCATCTGTCGTGTCACAAGACATCCTTGATTCACATATTGAGACCACCGTCATTCGTGAGATTCAACGGGCGCTACCATCAAATGAAAATAACGTTCAACGAGGATCATAATTCTAGAAAGGATCACTAGTATAGATATACTATAAGTTCTCGAAACATAATGTACCCGTTGGATGCGTTGAAGCACAAGTGGTTGAATCAATGCCACACTTAATCAAGTGCTGGAAAGCGAAGAAGGGTCCACCATGAATGTGGCCTATGATCATGTGAGAATTGCACCAAACGGTTAACTAGCCAATTAATTAACACATCAATCGCTTGAGTAGGGACTATATATCACTGACGACAAGAAGGGTCAAGGTATCATATACCAGTCATTGGAATCAAAGTCATCGTTCATCAATAGACATACACCTATAGGTGAAGGCGCCGAAAACAAATTCATCGGGGACAACCATAGAAAAGGGAAAATTTATGCAGAAAAATGCCAGGGTCTGATCAAGATAAACACGAAATCATGAGAGAAAAATTCGGTGAAGACGAACAAGACAGTGAACAAGATTCAAAAATAAAACTTTATTTCTTCTTTTCTAAAAACATAATCGGACGCATAATGAGGGACGATGGAAGCACAATTACGTCGGAACAGGGGGAAAAGAAATTAGTAGAATCTGATGAACAAAAGATCCAAAAGAATGTCTACGTTGCATAGGACGAGAATTAGGTCAATCGAATGCATATGGAATGTGCACCTCAATGGTTGCTGGACAGGGCGGGTAAAAGTGAATTAGAATCCAACTGGGCAGGCTCATATATTGAAGTGTATGAGCATAGCGTTGCACCGGATGCAAATGTTATCAGTGCGCCATTTGTATAGAAATCAAAGGTAGAGGAAAATCGAAAAGAGACTTCAAATCTCTTTTCTTTTTTCCTTTAATTTAAATAACGACTCTTCCTGCACGGAAACAGAGACAAAATGAAGTACTAAATACGCAAGGATTAGGCAACAGAGCAATTCGACGTCATACGGATAATATGTAGCATCGCGTCTATATTTCTACTGCAACTGGGCTGTATTAAAATGAAGGGTGCCTACATGCAGAGCGGTCTTATTGTAAGAGATATCTACGTGCGCCTTACCCGAGAATGTAACGCTTCACTCAGTATACTATGGAAAATATCTAAGTCACAGTATTGAATAACGGAGGCTGGTAGACAATGGACTACGGTTCTGGACGGTTGTCTGGTAAAGGAGACCAGGTTCGAC
>JAULBU010022922.1:0-18646 GCA_032358235.1 Odonthalia washingtoniensis
TCCCGGACGTCATCAAGTTGACACGTCAACTTAATTAAATAATAGCATTTTAATGGGCCTCGTTGATTGCTGAATGTATGTCACAGACTGATACATCCAATGACGTCTACAGTAGAGTAACATTAGTAAGACCAGTAATTGTTCGTAAGATTTCTAAAAACTAAACTTTATTGGAACTTGCCTGATTCGTCAATGGTCAGCCCACCGTGTCCAATAGACGACAGTAAACCTGGAGTTAGGAGTGAAAGTCACGTGTAACGTGTCAGCCATTGATAGGCGTGTCAGCATGGATAAGGGCTGACAGGAGAAAGTCACAAAGAACAAAAGATAAATTAAAAAAGAAAAAAATAGTAGGTATGTAAAAAATAGAGGAAATAAGTTGGAATTCGATTGAACCGCAAGGTTGTCAATAAATAATAAACGTTAATTATCTTCTAGATAATTCTTCCTTTATTTGTTTCTTGATCGTCTTGTGCCTGTTTGTTTTCTTGTTCTTCTCGAATCAAGAACAAAGGACTTGAAAATCAGTTAAATAGAAAAATGAGAGGCTTTGATGTCTCGACTGATGTCTCGACGGCAGTGAAAGTATGTGTAGTCTTATCACGCCACGCGCGTTACTTGTTAACAGTGTACTGTATATTCACTACACTTATATTGTATGAGTGACAGCAATTATTAACTAGTAAATTAACTTTCTTTTCAACTAAAGAAAAGAAAAAAATAGAGAGATAAAGGAATAGCTAAAAAATGTAGATATTGGAATTATGGATATAATAGGCGGTAAATTAGTTATAAGATTTGTTCAAGTCATAGTAATCTGCAGCAGTAATGGATGAAATGTACCATAATAGATGCTATCTATGGATTATATGAGTATCATGATGAAGAATATACATAATGAATGATACGAGCTTATGATCATGAGAAAAAGAAGACGAAAAAATATATATATAAATAAATAACAGGAAGGGAGAAAGTCTCACACTCCTCCTTGTCTGTGGTCATTCAGTGATATTGAGTGTGTCGATGATGATGCATTGATAGTATCTATTAGGAAGTTGTGTCGAGTAGGGGGAAGAGGTTTCGTTAGAATGTCAGAAGTATACTGAGTTGTGCGGTGTAGATTTATGTTTGATTCGTTGATATGATGGTGGAGATGATGACATTTGATGTCAATGTGTTTCATCCTTTTCGTTTTTCCAGTATGGCGTGCAGTGTCAATCACGCCATTGTTATCGACGAATAAGGGAGTGGCATCGAGGGAGGTTTGTGTAAAGTCTGTTATAATTTTTCGGAGCCATAAAGTTACTTGTAATGCTTGTGAGGCAGCGACATATTCTGCCTCACAAGTACTTAATACAATAGTTTTCTGTTTTCTTGAAGTCAAGTGTATGGGTGTTCCAAATGATGTGTATATAGAGGCAGATGTTGAAAGTCTGTCGTGGGATTCTGCAAAGTCAAAAACCGGGTATGTGATTAGAGGAGAGTCCGAGGAATTGTTGAAATATATTCCATTGTTTTTAGTGTTGTTGAGGTATGTAACTAGGTGGTGAAGTAGATTGAAATGAAGTTTTGTAGGCTTACTAATGAATTGGGTGAGGAGACTGGTGGAAAAGGCGATATAGAATCTTGTACCATCTGCAAGATAACAAATATCACCAAGTGACGACATATATAATAGTTTATATTTTTCATGGAGGCATTTGTCTACGATGTGATCATCAAAAGCGGCTTTTTGGGGAAGGGAAGTGGATCTGGGATTAGCATTGTGCAAGTTGTGTTTTTTTTGTCACTTTTCTAATAGGGTTTGGTTGAGATAGGGTTCTTATGTTGTTTTTATCATAAGATACTGACCATCTAAGGAATGTATGTGGCTGAACAAGATCTTTATCGCTATATTCTGTTCTGAGGTTGGTAAGGAAGAGATTAATGTTCTGCATTTTGGCAACGGAGACGAGAAAATCGTCGATTGTTACTGCTATATATATTATATCATGTTTGGTTTTTTAAACTATATACAAGAGTCGGCACGAGATTGTTGATAATTGTTTGATATTAAATTTGTGTGAAGTCCGGATAGGTAAATATGACATGCCGGCTTAGAACCATATTGGTTCATTTTTAGTATGCCAAATGTACAGTTTGGAAATGCGAAGGTTTCATTAGAAAGAGGAAGTTGTTTTACATAGACAATATAATCTGGATCATATCGCTCGTGAGTGAATGCGGAAGTAATATCGAAATGATGGATTTCGTGGTTATATTTTTGAGCGAATGTAAATATTAGCCGGGAAGATGCTTTCTAAGCGTAATAGGCACTGGTGTGGTCGGGGGTAATAATGAAGCTGAAGATCCATCAGATCTCCACGTATAGCACACCGTGCTTTCCGAGATAGTATACATCCATCAGAGTCTCGTTTGTAACGATATGTCATTGTTAATGAGATTGGTTTGAAATTGTTAGCAGGAATGGAGGAGTTCGTTTTCCATTGTATGGAATTGTTGTCATTTAGATGTTAGATTTCGTTATCATGAGGTACTGTCCATTGTTTAAAGTCGGGGTAGTTCAGTAATTGATTGAGATGTTTGAGTGCCGGTGTTTCGGCGGCAATAGTAGATGGCGTTCGGTGATGTCGGTATGTTTTAAAAGCTCGGTATATTGATCGAGCAGGATCAAATGGTGGATGGTAGGATATGAAATCATTTGATCTACATACTGATAGTTGAGATGTATCAGTAAATATGATGGTATACTGGGTTGCATTATTATAATGTAGGAAACGAGCTGGGCGTGATCGTGAATCAAGGTTTTGTGAAGGAATATAATTGGACAATTTTGCCAAGAGCGCCAACGGTAGGAATGATTTTGGAAATTTTTTCATTTGGTTCCCAATTAGATATGGGTAATGTTGTCAATTTGGAGTGAGGCAGATGATTGTATTTGAATGTTTCATCTATTATAGCAAAATCCCAATATTGAGAAGGTAGTTTGCTATGGGCCAGGGATGAACGTGCCGCATTCATTAACGTCCTGTTAATACGTTTGGCACGGGAGTTCGATTGTGGTTGTTGATAGGGTGCTGCTGTGGTTTTTTCAATGCCATGATTGGTTAGAAATGATGTGACTACATGTGATAAATATTCGCGTGCATTGTACGAATGAAATCTGGTTGGGTGACGGCCATGTATATACTTCATATAGTTCATTGTTTCCGGGATTAGTTGGACCAATTGTGCACGTGATCGTATAGGTTTTGAAATCACAAAACGTGATGCAGTGTCAACAAAAGTTAAAATGTGACGATGAGATATGCCATATGGTGGTGATATGGGCACCATTGTATCACTGGTAATGGATGTACCAGCTGTATTATTTCCAGTATTAGATGTGCGATGTGGAGACTGGGCCGCTTTTCTATATGCGCAGAAGGAACAGGTAATGAAGAAACCTAGTGGTATTTTAAGGTGGTTGATATTCTGAAATTTTCTACTGTGTATGGCAGTACGAAGGAGTGGTATCGGTGCATGATTGAATGCCAAATGGGCAGCAATGATGGCATAATTTGTTGATGTCTGTGCTATAGAATTAAAGACTTAATTAGTCGTTTTGTTGCTGATGATGTGTTTTTTGTATAGTTTTTGGCATTTTTGGGTGTCACGGATTTTGCATTTTTTTTATGAATGTATGATGTTGTTGTGTACAACGTGGTGTGGGTCTGCGTTCCAGGGTGGAACGTGTCGATGAAATGAGGGAGTTGGGTGGTAATGGATGTACATTTATTGATTTACATACATTTCGTTTTGATTGTTGATGAATTTTTTGAGAAGAGTTGTGCCATGATGCTAGAGATTTTTTTCTGATGTGTTTTGGTAATGTATTTTTTCTGCAAGGTAAGCGTTATTATTTGTGAATATTATTGCTTTGTCTGGAGCTGCAATTGAGAGAACCGATACCAGAGTTTCAAGAATATTGGACGTTGTGATTGCCTTTGTTTTAAGGAAACCATGTGATGTTTTGATCCGTATATGACCAGTATGTCTAATATCGGTTTGTTTATTTGTTGCAGTTATTGATGTTAGTTTGTGTCGAAGTTTCGCATATTTGGACTTTTTTTGGAATATGCGTAGGGTGTGCAGCACTGTCTAGAATAAACGTACCATTTGTTGATGATTTATGTTCATCATCTGAGATTGTGGGATTCCCAGGTCCCAGATGTTCTACATAATTGGAAGGTGCATAATATTGACTCGTATTGTGTATCATTATAGAGGGCGGTGCTGATGATGTTGATAATGGATGTTTCTGTCGACGGGGTTGGTTCTTTTTAAATTGAGGTGATTTAAAACATATGCCAAGAGGATTTTTTGGGTCTCGACATTCGTTGTCAGAATGATTTAACATTCTGCCATAGTTGTCTGCATGGAATTTGCAGTATTTCGTATTTCGTTTGGGAAATCTGTTTTTATTCAATTAGCGGTATGTTTGATAATTTTGTGGTTGTGATTGAATGTATTGATGTATGATGGATGATGGATGATGGATGATAAGGATTTTTTCATTGTGTTCATTTCGATCGATCTGATCATTGTTTGGAGTGCCTGTATATTCTGAGGTATGTTTTTTAAGCCGGAGTGGGGTGAGATAGGCATAGTCTGGGTCATGACGGATGACTTTTACTATAACCTTCATTGCCGTAGTTTCCTCGTCAATAGTTGGATAGCGAGCTACTCTCATGAGTGTTCTGATACGGTTATGTGCATCGAAATATTTTTCTGAATAATCACAGTTGGTGATGATTGTGTCTAGTGCCTTCATTTCTAAGGAGTCATTATCTGCAGGTGTCCGTCTGTCTAATTTTCTTTGTACTCTGCGAATGATAAGACATGGGTTTATCGGAGTACCGGGTGTGATAATTGATGTGGCTATATCAGGCTGTAGTGATGCAAGGAAAACTTTCGTAAGTGCTGTTACCGATCTGTGATTTACTGGATCGAAAAGGTAATCAATGTTTTGGACGTGATGACCAATTTGAATTTTTCGACTTCACAGCGTATAGCTAGTATCCATGGTTCCATGTTCTCTTTTATGAGAGAAGGACTGATGGGCTGATGTATGGGAATATGACTGGAATTGGGGGCATCATGGGATTAGGATTCCGGTTAGGATTAGGATTATATGCAATTGTAGAAGGTTTTTGGTACGTGAAAATATACATATTATATTATGTGATAGTAGTAAGTTATACGTTGTCTTATGTCATATCGAAGAGTATTGAGGCATGTATCTTGTGTTATATCGAATATTATTAGATGAGCATGTGAGTTAAATTGAGCAGTATTATTGCGTTATATGTAGGCCCATAACTTGTGGTGTGACTAGAACGGTGAAGAGAGAACAATCTCGAGTTGATTGTCTCTTCATGGTTCGCAAGCTTTTAATACCCGTGGATGTGGTTGTTAGGAGTGAAAGTCAGGTGTAACGTGCCAGCCATTGATAGGCTTGTAAACATGGATAAGGGCTGACAGGAGAAAGTCTCACAGTATAAATCATTTACCACATCATCCCGTAACTGTTACGATACGCCTGGATATGATGGAAACTGGAGTCCACATAAACTTAGATTATGCAAAAGTCCGAATACTTTGTTGATGATACTATTTATGATTGTTTTGTCCGGTATGGGGAATGTTGTGGTGATACAGTACCGTAGTATATATATATATATTATATTAGCCAATGGTTCACATCGTTTTTCATTTGGTGCCCCTATGTCCATTGTTGTGGTTTTGTGTAAACAACCCAATTATTGATCAATTTATCGAATTTTTTAAATTGAATGTTATTATTATTTGGTAATGTTTACTAAATTTTTACGAAAACAATCCCAAGCATTTTGTCATTTAATGACACGTACTGTACATTTAAAAAATTGTGGCAACAAAACTGTTGCCAAAAAACACGTATCGCTATGTCGTTCATACATTCCTTTAAAAAACTTCATATATTATTGTTTTATATATATTTTTTGAACCTTCAAAAGAGGGAAAACCCTTCTCTCATGATTACATTTCTTGGGACTGGGGACGCACATTTGAAAGTTCAATCAAATTAATTTTAATGGACACAATTTCGAATTTCTGTTAGCCGAAGGCGGGAAAAGTAAATCGTGAAATTTATGGCCAATAGCGTTTGAGGATGGGAGGTCACTTGGGTTAATGTTCTAAAGGTACTGCAGTACCGTACGTGTAGTATTAGATCAATAGATATGGTCCGGTTAAGAACCTTTACGATCTTATTGATCGGAGGTACCTGGTTACCTCTTTCCGACTCTAATCGCAGTCGGATTGTCCTCTTTTGCGTTATTCGCGAAAGAAACAATAGGCTTCTAACGTCGAGGTTGGTCTACTTAGCCCGTGATAATGGTGTCCGGTCTCCCTTCTTCCGTAGCTGGCTAGGAACCAATGTTGTGAAATGTCACTTTCGAGTGGTTCTGTTTGTTTCGTAATTAATCTATCTTTTTCCTTTATTTTTATTATCTGCTTCTCAATACGGTATTTATACTATTAGTGATTGATAGTGCTATTTTTATCCACGTGTAATATTTAGGTCGAATTATGTTCGACTTAACATTAAGTGAAAAATAGTAAGTCGAAGTGTGTTCGAATTATTTCTCTCGTGTATTAGTACCATTCAGAGATATGAAGGTGTCCGGTATTTTCTTTTGCGTTGGATAAATAATGAATTATTTTATAGTCGCGTTTTCGTGTGTTGCAGTGTCCTTGATTTCTAACGTGGGTGCTGTAAGATACGGTAGGTGTACGTCTCTTTTGCTGTATACCGGAAATACTGTAGGTTAAAAATTACTGTATGATTTGTTGCCCTTGTTGTGTTTCTTTAGAGGTCTGAAATATTTATTTCCCCTGTTACCGTTCTCTCCTTTCCTTCTACCCCTGTTACCCTTTTTTCAATTCCTTGTTATCATCTCCTCGCGACGTTTCATCATCTTAGTCATCACATCATAATCATCAAATCGTCCTCCTCACATCATAGTCATCCTCACATCATCATCCTCACATCACAATCATCATCTCATCACCCTCGTCTTTCTCCCTGCGCCCGTCAATACTGTTTTCCCCATATCGGTCGTTCGTTTTCTCGAACTCCGAATGCATCGAATCGCATGTGATTCGACACACAACTTCATAAATTTCCCGCTTGTTCTAACAACCACCAAAACTGACACAGAGGGCACACCGAATGAAAACAATGGGAGCAGTTTTGGCTTCCATATAAAAATGAAACATTACAGTATTCCATTTGGATGACTATTGTAATTTTCCATGACCAATGAAATCAATGAAAACATTACGACGCTGTATCACCACAAAATTCCACCCCTATACCGGATAAAACAATCATAATTTAATATCACAAAGTCTTCGGACTTTCCCGCATATCGTAACAATTACGGATGGATGCAGAAATGATTGATACCACCCCCAGCTCACTTCCGATTTACTTTCGTCTAATGGAACTAATGGGTGGGAAAACCATTGATGACTCAGTTCATACAGCTAATCATCACCGAAAAAAATTATCTATCGGCATTAATCAACGGACGGTTATTAAGGAAGTAAATAAATATTAAATACTAAATTAGAACAATTATTATCATAAACCTCTCTTCCTCTCTCTACATCTATCGGAAGTTACAACTACGCATATAACAATTATTGCTACGCAGTTCTATGTACTTTTCATTTTTGATTGTATCATAGTATATCTTATCATATGCAAACTCCTTTTCTCTCAAGAATTCTTACAAACCATGAAATGATTCATCACCTTACTAATAAATTTTGGGTCTCCTTTGATTGTAGATTTCAACCTCACAATATTTTCATCTTTTACATCTCGTTCTTTTAAATTAGCATTCCAATTACCTTCTTTGCAATGGTAAAACTTTTAGATTCATCATCAGGAGACCAATTTAATATCACTATCGGCACTCCATTCGCATAACTTCTTGGCACTAATTCCATTGACTCATTAGGATTTCTAATGAATGGTGATGGGAATAACTTTAGTGATACATTCTTCTGTATGTATTCCACTGCGTCATCTACAGAGATGTTTTGCACAGGACCTGCTGTCCTTGATTGCATAACTCAGAAAAAAAGTTAAGTCGACCAAAGGATTCGACACTGTTAGCTTTTGAAAACGAACATTTCTCTACACAATCTAAAAATCAAGTTCACCCGTTCCTTGGTGCTGTTAAAAGAATCACATTGCCACATTATTTCATTCCAGCCGATGGCTTCGACACAATGCTTCTGACGGCGTCAATGTTGTCGTACTTCCTCTCCTCTCCATTGATATTATCGCTTGCTTATGATGATATTTCTGTTTCACCCGATCATTCACCATCTGGTCCTGTACAATCCTTTCTCTCCACGTCTTCGAGGGAGTTCAAATCTACTGCGTCGAAAGCATGTATGCCACCCGTATCAACACGAACTATGGCTTCCCGTACTCCTACGCCCGCTGTGAATCCCAATCAAGTTCTACTACTGGTGGATACCGATGCAACTCTAGATGAGATTAGGAGACAAATCAGCATTTTGGTTGCGATGAAAAAGACCTATTCGGCGCCGATTTCTTATGACGACGCCGGTCCGTTTGATTACCCCGGTCTGTATGGGATTTCTCCTTGGTTTAACAAAACGGCTGTCTTGGATGTTTCTATAATTAAGCGTTACGTGTCTAATGGTTTCCTTCCCGTAGTATCCCATTGTCGGCTATGCAAAGGGAGTTCTGGCGCCGCCAGTTTTGTTGTTACCAAGCCGACTTGAGAGTCGGTCATGGACGTATTAACGCGGGTTTCCGCGTGCATTTTTTTAAGACTGCTCATGCCGGTTTGAACTGTTTCCTTGCTGTCACACCACTTCCGGATGATATCCGTGCTGGCTTGTTCCTCTATCGTACCCAACGGGAGATAGAGTATGTTGCTAATTTACACCGTGTCTCATACAGATACTCGAAGGTTGGAGAGGAAAACTCATGGTTGCTCATGAGGAGATGTTGTTCACTAAAATATTTGTTAAGGCGGAGTTTCGTTACGTCACAAATAATTCGGCTTACTGGAAGATCCAGGTTAGGGATGAATTAATATGACCAGTTTTCCCGTAAGGAGTGGGGGGCCACACCAGGGGTGAATAAACATAAGACAAGAATGTGTCGGTGGCGAGACATATTTCCTGACCCATAAAGGGGAATTGTGATCGTTCGCGAATGTAAGTTCGGTAGTTGAAATTGAAGCTACGAACTTTTATTTCCGGTATCGGTGCCGATGGATCGGGTGAAGGCGATACTGTCGAGAGTGGAAATGATGGAGCGACTCCCGAGGGAGGTGAGTTGTCCTGATGGGTGAGTCACACACACTTTCAGATAAATTTATCTGTTGTTATATTCACCACTAACCAGTGTCGAAAAGCGCCAGTCGCCACTCCCCCCTTATGGATGGAGTATGTTTTATTGCCGGACGGATTTAGATCCGGAAGATTAGGTGGGTATCACGACTAACTGGAGTTCTGTGGTTGTCAACCCGATGACGTCAGTGGCGTTGTAGTTGTTAAATTGCTGGGCGCCATGGTTGGTCTGTGAATATTGACGGCCTATTTTTGGTCCGAAAGGGTGATGAACAACACGCAGACGTGGAAAGTTTGGATATTAAGTTGACGTGCCCCGAGTTGGGTGTTTTTCAGTCTACCACCAAATGGTGGATCGTGAGAGGTGCTGTTGATGTCATTGTGTATGCCGTTCCGGAAATGTTCCGTTTTTGCTACCATTCTTCATGTTGGGAGAGATGTGCCGTGTTGAAAGCACGTGATATTGGGACGTTTTGTGTCGGGCGGCATCCCAAAAGTATACGTTTGTTGTGTTTTGCGACTGCCGGCGGAGGTAAGAACGCTGTCTCTTCGTTGAGGAGTGTTTTTACATCGTCAAGTTGGTGTGTGTGATGGTGGGTTGGAGTCTGCATCCGTGGCGGATTGTTTGTTCGTCCGGCGTTGTCGCTGTAGTTGGTATTTTGGCACCATGCAGCGGGTTGAATCATTGCGCGTGAGTTGTATTCATTCCACCGGGAGGCATTTTTATCGGCACCCCACGTGTGAAGTAACGACCAATGAAAACATTGTATTAATTTTTGCGCAAAAAATTCTGAATATTTTTGAGTTGTTGATTTTGTTGATTTTGTTGATTTTTGTGAATGTTTTGGATTGTGGTTGTGCGTACAGTAGGCTTATGGTTTTGGACTACACGTTGTCTTTTGATTCCATGGGTGTCCGAGATGACTCGTTTTGCAGTTCATTCCAAGTTCTTGCTTGTGTCAGTTAATGCTTTTTATATAGGTCACCTATATAAAAAAAAAGCATTCCAGAACGGTTCTGGTCACCATCTTTGGGGATTATATAAGCCGATTCTATCTGGCAATTGAGTTGTTGATATCTGCCAGAAACGCAACCTTTTTCTTTTTATAGTAGCTCCCTAACTTGTTCCTCAGGAGGTGCCTGATGGGTTCCCAGGTATCCCCAGTCGATGTGTAGCCATATCACCAAACTCAGTAAGTTAATTCTTCTATTTTTGCGTTAGGGAGCTTTTCATCGGTGTTGAGACCGTGGTCTACTATCCTTTCAATGACGTATTCTTCTGTTTCTTCCAAGTGCTGGTCATTGTCGTTCTGCTCATGTGGTTCTGTTTCCCCGGTTGGGGCTGGTTCATACCCGGTTTGTTCGAGTTTCTTTCATCTGCAGCAGTTTCTTCCTCAGATGTATCTTAATTTTCACCCATTGGAGTTGCTTCTTCATCGGTCTGTATTGATCGCTGGACTTCTAAAATGTTACGGTCTATCCAGTTTTTTATTCTTCTCGGTGATTCCCGAGTGTTGTTATTTACCAATGTTGTTTATGCGTCTGGGGTTATTTCTTCGTCCGTCAACGGACGCATAGCTTGTTGAATCTTCTCTAGAGTTCGTAGCTCGGGTGCGAGGACTACACGTGATCGTGAAACTCTCTCAATCGATCTGTCGGGTCGTTCAAATACAACTGTATTTACTGTAACATCATTAACCTTATAGGGTCCGTCAGCTACCGCAGCAAGTTTATGGCGGTGTTCCTGTTCATCGTGTCGTTCGACACGTAAGAATATCCAGTCTCCTGGTAATATTTTCTCCGTCTGCAGCCTTAGTCGGGCGTTGTAGTTGCATTTGTAACGGGCCTGTGCCTGGTCGAGCTTTCCCTTTTTTTTAAGAAGGGCCGTTTCTAACCATGTCTTCCAGGAGTCCCTGGCATCTTTTGGATTTTGTTATCTTGAGGATCCTGGTTTCAACGGCGATGCTGGTGGCGGACGTATCAATACCAATTCAAACCGTACTCGTTCTGTTGAACTGTGTGGTTGACAGTTATAGGCGTATGTAAGCGCGCCCATAAGATGTCCCAATCCCTGGGTGATCCCCCAAGTAGCTCCGTACTACGGACTTTAGCTTCTGATCGTATCTTTCGTCTTGTCCATTTGTTTGGGCATGGTAGGTTGTGGTGAAGAGGTTGTTTATGTTCAGGATTTGACAAACGTCTTTGAAGAACTTTGTGGTGAAGCATCCTCCGTTATCTGAGATTATTTCCTTTGGAGTCCTATAGTTGAAGACCCATTCGTTCACGAAGTTCTTATCCATTTCGGTTTCTGACAACACCTTCATGGGTACGGTCTTGGTTTGCTTCGTGAATCGATCTGATATTACCAGTACATACCGGTTGCCGCGTGCGATTTTGATGAGTTCACCCAAAACGTCGATGAAAGACTGACTCGAGTGGTGCTTCTGCCGAAAATAGTTAAAGTTCCGTTTCTTTCTTAAGAAGTGTAATGCGGTTGCGGTAACAAGTTGGACATCTCCATGCGGTGCCGTATCAATCGCAATCGACTGCGCATGCCTGTCAGTACATATGATGGAGTATTGTCTGATATAGCTTCCTGCCCCCTGAGTGACCACCAAGTCTGGCGTAGTGATGTGTATGCAACACTGTTTCCCTCAGAGCACGAGGAATGACTATGTGAGGTCCATTTCAGTTTTCCTCATGATTAATCCGTCGTCGTTGAAGCCGAAAGCTAGCACCCCCCTCATCAAGTTTTTGACGTATTTTTTGACAGAAGGCGTCCGTTTGTTTCGTGATGATCAACTCCTCTGTGGAGATTTGTTGGAATAAAGAGTCTGATTTTGTCTGACTCGGTAAGGTTTCGCACACCGCGTCGGCGGAGAAGTCATCCAAATCGTTGTCATCCAGTTGGTGATCGTCATCCGGGGTATGTTGGTAGAGGTTGTTGAGCGACAGTGAAGAGGGCTCCTGGTTCAACCAGGAGCCCTCTTTACTTTCGCTCATCAGCCACATAAAGTTGCTGTGATTATCCTCTTTAATGGTGAATGTCGGGAGGTGTTCAGCGTCGTACGAAATTGCCTCTGTGGATGTTCTCAGGAGAGATAGTGCGTCTGCTTGCATGTTCGTCTTACCAATTTTCTACTGTATGTGGAAAACGAATTCAGCGAGTCATAACCGCCGTCGCATGAGTCTGCCTGACGGGTCAGTAATTTTTTGCAACCAGTCAAGCGCTGCATGGTCTGTGTAAAATATGACATTCTCGTGGAGAAGGTGTGGACGGAGTATTTCTAGAGTCCATATGAAGGCGAGACATTTTCATTCGGTTGCAGGGTATCCTTCTCTGCTTGGTTGAATGAACGGGACAAATACCCGATAGGTTTTCGTTCCCCATCGGTATGGGTTTGGAATAGTGCATAACCTACTTGGTAGATGCTTGCGTCCTTATCGACGGAGTACGGGAGATTTAGTTGAGGTAACGCCAGGATCGACGGGGTACAAAAGGCCTCTATCAAATAATGGAAGGATTGGAGTTCTTCCTCATTAAGTTCTAATGAGTCGGGGCTATTCTTCTTCAAAATCTCGTTACATTTTGACGTGGTGTTATTGAAGCTTTGTATGGGCCGTATGTAGACGTTTCACAATCCTAGGAAGGATCTTAATTCCGTCTTTTATGTTGGTGTCTCGGTTTTCCGGAGGGACTCCTTGTTTTTCGATCTATTTACGGCTCTCCTGTATTGATTACGTGATCTAGGTACTCGACGGTACTCGTAAAAAATGGCACTTCTTGATTTTAAAGGTGATACCGGCTGCTTCGAGACAGGTTAAGATTTCGTCCACATGCTTGATGGGTTCCGCCATAGACTTGGGGTATATAATAACGTCGTCGAGGTATATCAGAAAAGTCTGCCACTTGTACTTGGTTACGATGAGGTCTAACGCGCTTTGAAATGTTGCGGGAGCGTTTGTGAGCCCGAATGGCATTCGGTTATATTGATACGAACCCGCGTGGCATACGAACGCGGTCTTTGGATTGTCAGCTGGTTTGACTGGTACTTGGTAATATCCAAAATATGCATCCAAGGTTGTAAAAATCTTGGCGTCTCCAAGTGAGTCAATACACTCGTCCATACCGTGAAGTGGGTAGCTGTCCTTCACGACGACTTGATTAAGCTTCCGGTAGTCTATATAAAATCGAAGTTTACCGTCCTTCTTTGGTGCAAAGAGAACAGGCGCTGCCCATTTAGAATAAGCGGGTTCAATCACTCCGGCTTTGAGCTGTTTGGTAGTCTCTAATTGCTCGAGTTCTCTGGTCTTTGGTCCTTCCCGATACTGTGGCGATTTGAACGGCCTTATGCCGGATATGAGGTTTATGGCGTGTTCGGTGACATTGAATCTCCTCAACTTTCCAAACCACATTGGTTCGCGCTTTTCCAGCATAAGCCTGATCTTGTCATGGTGTTTCTCGGGTACGCCGAGTGGTATTTCTTCCGCTTTCGTTGCCATTTCGTCTTGGTCCATGTGCGATTCGCGTAAGTCGGCGAGATGGTTGTTAATTAACGCCGGGTCTTTGGCGGATTGCTGACACTTCTGAAAAAAGGAAGGTGTTCGCTTTGATGATTCCGACTCGGGAACTATGTCGATCATTTGGACGTGAGAAATATTCAACTCGACGAGCAAGATGGGGTGCGGACTTGCGTTAGCAATGTGTTTGTTTAGAGGCAGGATCTTTGCTTTTTCTACACAGCTGGTGATTAATATCCGGAATGGTTTTCCGTCGATTACATCGGCTATTCCTGGGCCCGCGAGCCATAAGTGGTTTTTGTAGAGGCGTGATGTTGGTTCAAGGAGTATTAATCCTTTCCCTGCTGTCATGACTGGAATCCAGGTTTCCGCTTCCAGTTTTATTACCTTCTGTTCTGCTACATATATCTTTGGTGAATCCCTCCCCTTGGCCGGTATGTATGCTTGTTCCTCTGGTCACAGTGGAGCGTTCAAGACTTTTTTATTCTATTGCCGAATGATTGGAACTGTGATACTGTCGTCAAATACAACTAACAGCTTACGAAGGCGGATTTATTCGACATGTTTATTGCAGAAATCACAACCGAGGATGACCGACGTTACTAGTCGGTCAACAACGGAGAAGGTTACCATTTCCGACTTCGATCCGAGTTGTTCACATAGCTTTATCGTCCCGCTATATTAGTAGGTCTGTTGTTAGCTTCTCGTATGTTTGTGGACCCTTTGAAGCGCTTGATGAGTTTCTCCGATCCATACGGTAGGTTGGAGCGTCTGATAGAACTGGAAATGGCACCGGTATACAGGACTGAAGCAAATCGATTTTTTGAACGTAAGGCGAGACCAAGATTTGCATAGACGCAATAGCTTCTTCTGTCTAATACGAATACCATTCCTTGCGTGCTTGTACGAGTTACTTTCCGCAATGGGAGTTGAATACAACCGAAACTGTTCGCTGATAATTGTGTTATTTATGCGACGGAAGTGAAAAGAGGGACAAGGGGACTTTTTTAAGGTGTCTTTTGGTGGCTAAGGATTTTCCTTACAATAAAAGAAGAGGATTCGGGAATTTCCTAAGTTAGTTTCCCTGGGTCTTTGCATTGTTTTTGTTAACATCTTCCCCTGCCTCAGGGTTGTTTTTCCATTCGCTATTCTGTATCAGAAACTCAATACTTCTGTGCTGTTGACACTTTTTCATTGTAGGTGATTAACTGCTCCTTTTCGGAGAATTGTAGTTTCCACATCGAATAAATGTGTTTTCATTCATAACATTGTTGACAAATCAATGGTTTTTGTGTCTGTTCACATTGTTTGTTGTTGATCCACCCCACATCGTTGGGCTTTGAAGCTCGTCCACCGAAGTGGATGTTTATGTGAGATGCATTATGAGAACTTGCAGGTAGACTGCCAGTTACTGGCCGTGATGTTCTTGGTCCGGGCTTAGTAATGCCCTTTTTTGATTTTTCCATTTTCTTGTCTTGTAAAGAGTTGCTCCATTGCCATCTGAGCTATTTCTAGGCTGGGAGTTCATATTTAGTGCAATGAACTCCAAAGAGAGGATTTCATGAAGCACTAAAAAGAGTTAAAGACCCTTCGTTTGGTGTAACTCTTGTAATTCTTTCACTCCACCAAAAATGAGACGGAAAGAGATTTTAATGCGGTTTTTTGCTGTAGATGGGTGAGGCCGTGGAGAAAGTCGTCCGTGGTCCAGATGCGACTCCAAAAGAAGGTAAGTGATCAAGAAAGAGCGTATTCTGGGGCTCTATAGGAAGTCGGTCCAGTTTCTTTCTAATAAGGAGATGCAAACCGTCATTCGAATAGTTCTCATAGAGAGGCGTCGAACCGGGACGTTGCTTGTAAGACGAGGTGGGACGACTCGAACGCGCAAGGGGATTCACTTACCGTAGCTGAAAGAGCTTCGCATTGGATGATGAATGCAAGTGCGGGGGCGATTGAAGTCTCAAAGGTGTTTTTCTTTAGTAAAATGAAAGGAACGTGAGGTCGAAGTCCCATTAAGTAGGGTCTACCTGCCACTCAAGCGGCAGGTAGACGATCGTACTGTAAGCATCGGACAGCGCGGCAGTACATACTGTGCGCTGCAGTCGAAGAACACGTGACGTAGGCATCGATTGCCCGAACGCAGGAAAAGATGGAGAGGGTGACTGATGTCACGATTTGTCACGTTGCCGTGACTGAATGTGACGTTAGTCACGATTTGGCGGGTGTACTGTGACGCGACACTTCAGCTCAAAAAACTTGGCACACGTGTTACGATCAATTGCACCAACAGTTTCCAGTGAACAGACAGGTTACAACGTCGTTACAACAGTCGATGAAGGTGTCGACAGGCACAGATGGTGATGATGCGGGAAATTGTCACATGAAATCACTGGATCACACATACCATGCCAGTATGTGTTTTTGCAACTGCGACGAAAATCCGCGGTTTTCCGCTTGCCTTTCACTGCACCTTCGTAATTTGAGAAAATCCTCGGATGTAAAACTTACTTGCTTTACAATTCTACTGTACATCTTGTATGTTTCGGCGCGTTCAGGACATTTAAAAATGTGCTGAACGCGCCGAAACATACGAGAAAATTTTTCTCGTTTAACAACTCTTTTCAATTGGATTCCCGCAGCGTCCGAGATTTTTGATTGGTCGCTTCTTCGTAGCTTGAAAATATATTATTTGTTTGAATAGAAAAATCATTGCGAGTTGAGTTTGCTGTTGAGTCTCTTCGAGAAACTCAACAGCAAACTCAATGGCGTTCCACTAATTTCTATAAAAACATTCCCGAAAAAGTGCTTTATTGCCGGGTGCCACGCGTTGGGGTTTTAAAACTCACATATTCCATACTCATCGTCTAGAGATGCCCTGACGGCGTCAGTATGCGATTCACCGCTAACTGTAGAACAATAACTGAGATGATGTCTTAATGTTCCCATGAGGTGCCACAACTTACAAAAAAATGAATTTAAAAACGCATCATCTTATATTTAACAATTTGCATCACAAATTGATGCAAATTTTCAATCCATAAATCTTGTGTGCGGGATGTTATGCTATTGCACCGAATTTGCATATTTCTGGATCACACATACAAGATTTATGGATGTATTTCCCAACAGTAGGGATATGAATTATAATATAATATATATATTTATATATATTTATTAATTAAATGCTAATTTTATACCACAATATAATACAGTCCATCTCTGAATGAATGTCTCTGAAATGTTTACATAATTTCATGTAAATTCGTTTTTTTTTTTAAAAAATTTTAAAATGCACTCACATACATGTTGGTTGACTTACTGACAAAGCGGAGCTTTGGCTCCAACCAAGGTACAAATGCTATTTTCTTTTACTCTGATAATCAAGCCAGCCAGAAGATTGGGCACATTGCATTTTTACTGTTTGCTATCTTTACTACTTTATAAACTACCAAAAATGACAATTCTCTCACATCAAATCTATCTTACTCTTATCACCAACCTGCAATTCTTAACTTACCGACAATTTGTTATCGTAACTAAAACCTGTCTCAAAATTATTCAAGCGCCGGTTGAACGCAACAAAAAATGAACTTTATCCTAATTCTTTTTACAATTCTTTTGCTGCTTCTGAGTTTCGTTCAATGTGCGGTAGTGCCTATTGTTGGTCCAAAGATTGGGCCAATTCAACAAGATGAGCATATATCATTATCGAGTGTAAGTGCCACACCACCTAGCACATCAGTACAGGATCTCGTTCAGCTTACAGATTCAGTTGGTGGATATGGATCTTTCAAGCGTTCGAATGAGAACACGAGAAACAATGTTGTTCATGGTGGTGTTCATAAGTTAGTGCCGTCACGTTCTAGTGAAAAACAAGTAACGATATCCGATGAAGCAACAACGATTGAAAAAGGTTCGATTAAAATGACTCTAGCTGTCATTGTTAAGAATAATGCGGTGGATGATGTTGTCGTCGCCGCGGTCATCACGTGTCTATCAACAGCTTCAAATACAGATAAAGAAAATTGGGGCATTTCCAATGTTACTTTAATTCCACCAATTATGACAAGATTAGAACTTTGGGCTATCGTACAACAAGATCTCTCACAAGATTTTTCTAGAACAATCGATTCGTACATTCGAGATGGAAATCTGACGAGTTGTCTCTTTCAGAACGTTGACGTTTTTAGTGTCAATTCAAGCGCATTCTCTGCTCGAACGGTTCAAGCGGAGGCTCAATCAGTGGCACTTGGAGGTTTCACCATACAACCATGGATTATTGGTTTGGCAATTGCAGGGGTGGCTCTGATTACCATCATAGGCTTGTTTATAACTAATGTTTGGGTGAATCACGATGACTCAGAAGACGATGATGAAAGTAATGAGAATATGTATATTATAGATGATGAAAGTAATAAATCGGCGATTCATGTTGACATGAATAAGTTGGATAAAATGATAAACGGAGGTGATGATGATCGTAAGATATCGTCACTAGCTGAGTTGGCTGGTGGGCATTGTTTTGTACCAGTGTCAGTCGCAAAAGCTGGGGAATTCAGATCTATGACATAATTGATTTTTCGTAAATTTTTCAACATTTTTGTTCTGTTTAACTGATCTCTTCCCGGACGTCATCAAGTTGACACGTCAACTTAATTAAATAATAGCATTTTAATGGGCCTCGTTGATTGCTGAATGT
>JAULBU010022933.1:0-12000 GCA_032358235.1 Odonthalia washingtoniensis
CTGTAGTGAGGAACATCCAGACGTGTCGATGATTGTTCATCAGTCGTCGAAGCATCTCCATTCTTGGTCCGAGCGATGCGGTATGGCATACGGTAAATGCCACTAGTGCCGTTCACATAGGGTCAGCAGTTAGGAGACATCCCCCAGGAAGAAGAGGACAAGGAGTTTACGAAGAACGACTTGGCGAATGGACTAGAACGGGGAATCTACGAGGAGGTGTCACCGAGTTATGCCAAAATCAGGAAGAAGAGTGGTCAGATGATTTCGTCGGCGTTCACCGTATGGAGTGGAGAGGGGGCAAGTCGTAAGGGGATGTTCGTGATAAATCTCCATTATGAGAGCCAACATTGGCGGCGTGGCAGTGTGAGGATGGAGACCTTGACGTCCTTCGCCTTAGACGTGCAGAAGGGAGATCGACTTATGTCGTGGAGTGTGAGAGGTAGGTACCGACACATGTACCTACACCAAGACATGCGAGACTTCTTCCTCTTCAAGTATTGTTCCCAGTACTACCGATGTGTAGCCCTACCTTTTGGGTGGAGCCGTTCCGCCCTTTAGTTTACCAAGCTCATGCGGCCAGTCGTACAGCACATACGATAGCGTTTCTGGTACCGAATCCTGCTGTATTTAGACGACTTTCTTCTCTCCCCGTCACCATTGGGAAGGGTGGCTACGTAAATGGATTGCGCTCGGGCACGCATCCGCCTAGCAAATTTATTCGACCAGTTTAGAATCGTGAGTCATCCGAGCAAGGGTTGTTGGGTCAGTTCGACTGTCTTGGAGCACCTTGAAATGCTGTTGGGCACGAAACGGATGAAGGTGTACGTAACGGAGTACAAACTGAACCGGGTGCGAGCTATGTAGAAGAAACTACTGGGAAGCTCGAATTGGAATGCACGTCTGGTCTCATTCAACATACTGCCCAGTTTCTGTCGCATATGTGTGTCGCTCTCTCTCTAGCGGCGCTACTCGCTCGGTTCTGCACAAGTTCTATTTACACAGATCTATCTATCGTCAGATGCAAGAAAGAGAATAGAGCGCAAAGTCCGCAGAGAAGGGATCCGAAGGCGACCAGAGCGAAGGGTCTGGGGAGGATCCCCACGCATTCATCGGGTTCTCTTTCCAGGTTGCGCCTTTAGAGGCAATCAATTCGCGACATGCGCTACTGGCGCTAGCTAGCGCGCGGAGAAGTAGGAGACTTTCATGGCATCCCGCCGGACCTAACAACGCACGCCGATTCGGCGAACGTTGGATACGGCGGGACCCTTGGTTACAACACGGCCTCTGGGTCGTCAGGTTTTTAGGAGGGTCGCGGTTTCTGGACAGGAAGGGACCGAGCGGAGTCCATTTCTTTGAGGGAGCTTCGAGCCGTACGCCTCCTTCTCAATCGGCACTTATCCGCTTACGACTCAGACCACCGCATTCAGAAGCTACTGTTGAAAGACAACAACCGAGCGGTGATAAAAATTTCTCAACACCATTTTGGCGTCGTCGAAGGCTTTGATGGCAGAGCTGCGGATGTTATGATCGATTCTCTCTCCTTATGGCGTAAAAATAGAGCCGAAGTGAATACGGTCCGCCGTGAATCGCTTCGCTGGTAGCCTCTTGCGGACGTGAGATCAGTCAAATATCAGGGCTACGGACACCTTGTTGACATCTCTACAAGAAGAATATCTACTCGACCTAGTGGCATTCGTCTACCGCCCACTGAACTTGCATCCAATCTCACGCTGCAAACACATCTAGTCCGAGATGGAATCGAGTTGGGGGACGGAAACTCCCGTCTGTTGGCTACTCCGTTCGATCTTCTTCGACCGCTGGAGCATAAGATCCAATCGGAAGGGGACTAGAGTTTTGGTGGCCCGTCATTGGCCAACCCAGTTCTCGTTCGAGCGCTTGCGCGCCTTGAGCTCGGTTCTGGTTCCACTCGATCCCGCCGTGAAAACTGACGAACCCATAATCATGTCGATGGAACAAATCAACCCACATTGGGGCTTCGTTCTAGCTGTGATTCGGTCCGGTCAGACTTGGTTGCGGGAATCCGCATGACGGTACTTTCATGCACGGGTATCAACACTGCTACTGGTGCAGTCGAGGCTGTGGCGGACTTACTAGCCGATAATGGGGGGCAGAGTTTACTTGGGAGAACAGGGGCTTGCATGTATCCAAATGGCTTCTCTTTTGCGATGAGGATGTTCTTCCCGCTATTCCTGCTAGTGAGGGTGACATCTTAGCGTACATCGGATTTCTTTCCCTCGAAGGCCGGGTGAGCGGTCAATTCCTTCCGCAATATATTAGCGACGTCAGTTGTTACCACGTCTTGCATCACCTTCCTTCACCTACAACTACGCCGCTGGTTCCGGCACTCGTCAAGGCGTACGCGCGAAAGGATGAAACAGGGAAAGAAGTTGTTCAATCGAGTATCTGTATATCAGCATGATTAGTTCGACAGATTGTCCTGATGGGTTTGGCATCTCAAGATTTAGTGGAGGTTGGGTTTGCAGTACTCGTCGTGGCGGCGTTTCTTTTTCAGGTGCGTTCAGTCTCCATCGCCTCAGTTCAACCGGAAGACCTGTCTTAGACTGAGGATGGACTTACCATTCTATTCTGTCGTCGTAAGGGCCAGTCCATGTTTCACAACCGGCGCCCACTTCGCCTGCACTACCCACAATCACCTGCATGGATGGTCGCTGAGAGTTCCCCTGGCACTACTTCGTCGATGGTCTACCATACGCCCACCATCCGACCTCTTCTTTCAAGGTGCCTCCGCAGCCCCTTCTTTGGACAAAAGTAATTGAGGTGGTGCTTCTCAGCCTCCAAGTTGTCCCGCCGGTGGGTTGCTTTTATGGGTCCCACAGTCCTCGAATTGGAGGCTTTAATGAACTGCTTGGTTTGCAGTTCACCCGGGACTGGGTCATGCAACGCATGGATCGGACATCTGAAATTATGTTTTCCGTTTATTTCGACAGTCGGCATTACGGGCACCGACGATTCTCATTGGTTCTTTGGGCACATGCACCCGAGTGCATGACCCATCTCCCTTGTGATCGGACCTTCATGTTAGTGTACACTTGTGTATACAATTGAAGATTCTACGAGAAATAGTGAGATGCTGTACTCACGGACAGCCTACTGTCAGTATACTGTCAGCAGACCGAGCGTCCCCACCAGCTACTTGTGCGCAGCTGCCGGCATGTTGCGGGGCGAGTCGCGTTGAGTCCCGCATGTCTTTTTCTCTTTCCCACCCCTCCCTTCCCTTGCTCAACATGTCTATATCTTTAGGCATTTATTCTTCTCCCTTTCTACTATATTTATTGTACTGTCGCTGCACGTCACACACGTGGCGTCGGGGCAAACACCTGACGGATGTCCTTGATTTGCTTTCGAATAAAATGCGTGTCTTTATCTTCCTACTGTAGTAACAATATGTTTTTATTCTTTCTTTTGAAATTTTTTGATCACTTTCTGTCTGGCACGATTCTACGCCGCCTCCTTCACCATACCCCCTTGTGAACGACTATCTTTCGACCTGCTACCCCTGAAAGGGAGACGTGTGTTCCCCCGTCTAATTTTATCGTTCACTTCTGAAAACATGATCAACTCATCCGTATCCAACCCAAATGCGAAAGAGCTAAGTCATGAATCCGTCGGCTCCATTTTGTCAAACCTAAGCATTGCCATGCGCCGTGCCAATATCCTTCCATCTGCTGACGACTTTCGTTTTTTAACTGCAACAAGTCAGGAGATTAGTGAGAAACGTCGTAATCTATCGTGCCTATTACGTAGCACAATTACCGAGTTATCATCTGTGTATGGTACATCGACTTTGAATGTTAAAATTAAAAATGATGATGATGATGATTCACAATCAAGTTTGACAGTTGATGATCAACTTTTTGATAAAACTATGGAAACTACAGATGAGGCACTTGATTATTTTAACAGAGCATTAGATAATGCGCGGGGTATTGAAGATGCTGTCGTACCTGTTACTGGTGCATTGGGTCATGCAGATGCTCACCGTATTGGATTAAAAAAAACGTATCCTTCTGCTCTTGATATCGATAAACCTCAATTAAAATTTCCTGATTATCCTATTGATAATTCAGATACTCCTTTCATACCACCTTTAACAGAACGACATCAGCAGCAACAACAACGGAAAGATAATAAGAACAGAAAGCAAAAACCACTATGTACTGATGATCAAAATAAAAATGATGATGATGATTCCACAATGGTATCTCAATATCTTAGAACATTATATAATAACAATAATGAAAATAATTTGAGCTCGTTAACCCCAATTGAAGAACCACCCCATCCATATGAAGAGGAAATAAATAAAGCAGTTAAAGATATGAAAATACATCATAACAAAAATAATTTCAGCGGAGATACAAATATAGTGGTTTATAAACCATTGAAAGAAACACCTTTTACATTTATAACAACTGAAGAACAATTAACAGAAGCAATGAAACGTATATCAAAGGCAACTGAATTAGCGATAGATTTAGAAAATCATAGTGTACGTTCATTTCAAGGTTTCATATGTTTGATTCAAATTTCAACAAGACGTGAGGATTTCATTATTGATGCATTAACATTAAGAGGATCAATTCATTCACATCTTTCATCAGTATTTTCAGATCCTACAACTATAAAAGTATTACATGGTGCCGATCGTGATGTACAATGGCTTGAGCGTGATTTCGGTATATATGTAATTAATATGTTTGATACTGGTCAAGCAGCACGTATATTAAAATATCCATCTGCTGGATTAGCATACCTACTTTCTAAATTTTGTGGATGTTCAACACAAAGTGCAATGAATAAAAAAAGATTCCAATTAGCTGATTGGAGACAAAGACCTTTACCTAATGATATGTTAGCATATGCAAGAGATGATACACATTATTTATTATACATATATGATAGATTACGTAGTGAATTAGGCAATAGTAATGCTGAAATTAAAATGGATATGGTATGGGAAAGATCTGGTCAAGTTTGTAAAAAAAGACATACAAAAATTAAATTTCAACATGGTATGGCAAGAAAACTTGCTGCTAAACACGGTCTTTGTTTGAATGATGGACAATTGGAATTATTAGAAGGTCTTTATAAATGGAGGGATTTTATGGCTAGAAAATTAGATGAAAATGTAATGTATGTTTGTCCTTTGCATGCACTTTATGGTATTGTAAGAAGTGGCGATAAGGTAAGATCTGTTGATGGATTGTTACGATTTGGATTTCCTACAGGCTTCATACCAGTCGTTATCAGGGATCATGTAGAAGAATTAGTTACGCTCATTTGTGACATTTTGGACTCTGTACATGAACGTCAACAAGGGGATGTTAACGTGGATGTTGAAGAAAAGGATCAAAACGAAAAAGTTGGTGAAAATGTACATGCTGACTCACAAAGTAAAGGTGATGTGTCAAATCAACGACCGAAGTATAATGTTCAGCATGTCGTTGTCGCGGGTGGTGATGGCGAACGGGGGAAACAACTATGTGTAGACCCTAGTAAATTAAACAGTCCAGAAATGTCATTATATGATGCAGACGACGATGAAGACAGTAGTGACGATGACGAAGATAACAAGGTTGATGAAATCATTGGGAATGAGTACAAGAGAGTAAGTGTGGCTGATAACGTTTCACAGCCATCGTTTTCTGTCGTGATGAAGAGGAAGTCGACTCTTCTTGGGTCGGATTCCGAGTCGAGCTCGGATGAAGAGGAAGTAGTAGAAGAAGAAGAAATAAATGAATTAGAAAATAATAATGACAAAAAAAATATTAAGAAAACAGAAACATCTGTGAAGAATGAAATATTGACAATGAAACCATCAATGCCAATGGGGGAAGACAGTGATGGTGAGAATGAAATTGAAGAGGATGAAAGCGGTATGAATAAAACAATGTCTGAAAGGGAGTCTCGAACAGCGGCGGTGTCAAGAGTACGTGAGAGTCTTGCAGCTGATGTTATGAAGGTTGACAGTAATGTGAATGAAGATTTCGAAGTAGAATGTGGCATGGAAGGCAAGACAAAGTCGAATGTGAAAATTGAAAACATGGAAAACGGAAATGTCAGAGTAAAGCAAGAAGATGAAGAAGTTGTAGTATTGAAATCGATTATGGAAACGTATGGCGGTGCCAGCAACAAACGATCCAGCAGCAACTACGGGGGTCAGAAGAAAAGGAAATGTTTGGAAGAAGAGATTGTTAAACCTTTCGATTATAAACAGGCTAAGAAAACGAGAAGGAACAAGAAGAATGGTGAAGGTGAAGGGAAGGAACAAGCTGAGGGCGAAGGTGATGAAGTGGAAGGATTCGATCCGATGCGCAGGTTGAAATCGGGATGGAAACAAGAACGGTCGAAAGTTAGAAAAAGGAGACGTGGGCGCGGGAAATCGATGTCGTTTTCAAGCAGAAAGTAATAAAGAGGTGGGAAATTATATGTTGACGAATATACGGATTTAATATGGATTTAGTATTTATTTTATTTTTCTAATTTTCTTCTAAAATTTCTACCATTGAACGATCACCTTTTTTTTGTATACTATCCTTCACATGAGTTCCCATTAAAATACGTTTTTTCCAATCATCGCTAACTTCACCGGAACCTACATCACTACTTAAATGTCGATTGAGTATAAGTCCTTCTTTACCTAAACGACCGGCATTTTCATCGACGGGTTTACGTGACATTTTCCAACTAGTACCCAATCTAGAAAAGCAAGCAACACGTTGTTTTCTATCTTTTGATTCATGCTGTCTAACTGCAAAACATGACCGATTACCGGCGCCAGTCAGTTTATCACTTTCTATAAACCTACCTTCGCGTATGACATATTCACCGATCCATTCATAGTTTTCTTCTTCAACGAAACAAATTTTTCTGGCCTTCTTCTTCTTATTTCCATCAGTTGTTTCTTCTTCAGACTCTTCATCCGTAGAACGTTCACGTTTGCGAGCCCTTTTTTCTAACGTTGAATCCGTAGGCGTATAACAAGCACTATATTTCTTACTGAGTTCAACGTTTTTACTTGGAATGTTATCAGCCACACAAACAGATGCCAACGATTGAATACTTTCATTAACAATATCAGAAATTTGTATACCTTTCCCACCGGATTCAATCAGGTCGGTCATTCTATGTTCAGCAGTTAACGGTTGATCATTATCAAAATCCAATAATATGAAGTCAGATCCCAATGACTTAAACTCTGGAAATACAGGCATCACACTCACCGGTTTCAAATGACCTTTTCTTATACTATCTGGATGTATAGGTGGTTGTTTAACTAATGTAAATGAAGCCAATAATTGTTTACGTCTTTTCTCTTTGTTATCTTTCAAAGGAGTTTTATTTTTGATAACATTACTTTCTTGTTTTATATTTATAGATCTTTGGGTATTATTTGTTGAAGAATATGCATATTCATCATAACTCATTCTTCTCATCCATGGAGCATTTGATACATTATTAGCTTGTATTTGATTTAAACCATTTGAACCAGATGCGCCAACTTTACCAGACCCTGAAAGATTAGCAGTCGCCGCACTACCTGTAGAAGATTTAACGCCACTACTATTATTATTAGCGTTACTACTGTTAGCGATATTATCACTAGTACTAGCTGACAATTTATTATTCGTACAACTACCTAAAATACGCGCGTTAATCACGGATTGTAATAGTGCATCGTCATCAATAGTAACTATATGAGATTTTCCATGTTTCTGTTGTTTCGACCCTGATAAACAAGGTTTCGCAGGATCACTCAAATTCGCACGTAATGCATGTGATGGATCAGACGGAATAGCAATCGGCCTGAATTCTTTCTCTAAATCGGATACAAACGGTTTTGAAAACGTGTCCGTACATAATTTCCCAAGTATCATTTTCATATCCATTGGCGGGTCAGGTAAATCAAATCGGTACCGAGGTTTAACGAAGAACGGTAAATTCGGTTTAGGTCTTTTCACACTTGTCAATTTCTTCAAACTTGTTGATGCATTATCGCGTGGTGTTGACGTTGACGAAGATAACGATTTCGTAGATTGATAAGACGACCGTGCGCTCTGCAGCATTTTCTCATACGGTGCCGACATTTTGATTTTGATTTATTTTTGCTTCTTGTTTTCCCTGCTTAACTGGACGATGGGCGATGACGAGAGCACGCGAGAGCACGCACGGGAACGACAAGCGTTTGTTTGGTGGAGATAAAGTAAGGAAGATAAAGTATAGAAGTTGAGGAAGTTCGGATTTTTTTGTTCTTTAACTCTATATTAAAAACGATTACAGTGCAGTGTAATGTAAGCTCAAGATCTTGATTCTGATTCGTTGAAATAGCTGTATTCACGCCTTCCAAACGGTGACTTCCGACAGCGCACAGTAATCGACACTCTCGTTGCTCAAAGCAACCGTCCCCATTGACCAACCCGCTCTTTTGATTGTCTCCGTGTGTGTTCAAACAATCATCAGCATCAAACTGTTATTCAATATTGCGAAAAACGTACCGAAGAAGAGTGAGGAGAAGAAACATGGGATCGGAAGAAACATGGGCGGATGTGATGCGGCTGGTGAAAAGCAAAGGCAGCATGGACATAAAGTTGAAAGGAGCGGAGATGGGAAAAGTAGTAACTAGATTCCCACCTGAACCGAGTGGATATCTTCACATAGGGCATGCGAAAGCTGCGTTACTAAATGATTATTTCGCGCGTCATTACGAAGGGAAACTGCTAGTACGATTTGACGATACCAATACTGATAAATCAACACAAGGCTTCGAAGATTCAATCATCAAAGATCTGAAACTATTAGGAATCCATCCAGATAAGATAGAATATACATCTGATTATTTCCCGCAGTTACTAAAGCTTGCTGAAGTGTTCATCGAGGCTGGTAAAGCATATGTAGATATGACGGAACCTGAGGAAATGAAGCAACAAAGAATGGCTAGGAAAGCAAATAAATATCGCGATGAATCAATTGAAGACAATTTGAAATTATGGAATGAAATGGTAAGCGGTAGTGAAGTTGGTGAAAAATGTGTGTTAAGAGCTAAAATTGACATACGACATAAAAATGGAGCTTTAAGAGACCCTACTATGTATCGTACGAAAAAAATACCGCATCATAAAACTGGATTGTTGTATAATGTCTATCCTACGTATGATTTTTCATGCCCCGTCGTGGATTCATGGCAAGGCGTTACACATGCGTTAAGATCTTTGGAATATAAAGATCGTGAAAAACAATATCAGTGGTTTGCTGCAACAGCAAATGTTAAATGCGCGGATGTTTGGGAGTTCTCAAGATTAGATTTTGTGAAAACTGTATTATCTAAAAGAAAATTACAGAAATTAGTTGACATAGGTGCTGCTTCTTCATGGGATGATCCCCGATTCCCTACTATTCAAGGTGTGCGTAGAAGAGGGATGACTATTCAAGGACTGAGAGCGTTTATACTTTCGCAAGGTGCGTCTCGAAATAACAGTACGCAGGAATGGGATAAAATATGGACGGTTAATAAACGCGTGATTGACCCTATAGCAGCTAGGCATGTCGCGATTAACATGAGCAACGCTAGAAAAGTGGTAGTGGAAAATAGTGAGGGGTTGGAAGGAATTAAAGATATGCCGAAACATAAAAAAAATAGTAGCGTGGGTATGAAGAAAGTCATATATCAGAAAGAGATTTGGATCGAAGGGGACGATAGTGACAGCTTTGAAATTGATGAAATCGTCACGTTCATGGATTGGGGTAATATGAAAATCGTGTCTAAACAGGATGATAATCAAATAGGCGTGACTTATTTAGCTGATGATAACAATTTCAAAGGAACTAAAAAAGTTACTTGGCTCGCAGATGTTCCTGATCTGGTCGACTTGAAGGTTTGCAAGTATCATCACATGCTGACCAAGGACCGCTTGGAAGAGGAAGACAATTTCGAGGATTTCATCAACAGCGAAAGTGAGGAAATTGAGTACCTGAAAGGTGACGTGAACTTGAGAAGTTTGAAAAAAGGGGAGACTATCCAATTGGAGAGAAGAGGCTATTATATTTGCGACTCTGTCGTCAATCCGATCAAGCTCATAGAAATCCCTGATGGGCGTAACAAATAAGTAAAATTAGTCATTATTCTCGCCAGTGTTTAAGACACACGTGTCATGCTTTGAATTTATTGTTTTTGCCGCCTCAAAATATCCCTTGCCAAATCGGTAACCCAACCCTCTCCACCGCCTTCCCTCCCTCCAAAACTATCAAAAAAAGAATGGCACCACCCTTCCATATCGACTATGTCAGTTTCCCGGCATTCGCCATCGCATTCATTCTACACATGCTAATGGGTGCAGTAAGTTAAATGTCGCATCCTTCTTTTACCCAACTTGCCCCGTTCGCACATTAACACTAACTTTTAATCCTCGTTCACTACCGGCCGGGTGTAGATATGGTATCATCCGAAAGTGTTTGGGACGGCGTTTTCAAAATTGGCGCTTTCAGGTCACATGCCGGCACCGGACGCGAATGCCATGAGGGCTGCCGTCGTAGGCACACTGATTTGCATGCCATTCTTCTCATTCATTCTGAGTGTCGTCGGGTGCAAGACTGCCGGAGAAGCTTCACTTTGGGGTTTTGTACTTGGACTCTTCTTTGACTCCGGTCTCAACATATCGCATTCGGTTTTCGAACATCGACCGTTTGCTTTATTTGTATTGCACCGCGGGTACCATGTCGTTAGCTTGTCGGCCGTCGGCGCTGTTCTAGGATCATTATGTGGCTCATCTATTTAATCGTCGCCAAGCTGCTGCTTGCATCAAGCCCATCGGAAAGCATAGTTGGCTGACGCAGGTGTAAAAATGTTGGAACCACTGAAACTTTTTTTTTAACCTACCTACAAAAGCTGGACAAAAAAGGTTTAACAGTTTTGTGTGCGAGGAACATCGGTCTAGTTGCACAGACAGTGTGTTGTACTACACACACAGTCACCTATGCTAACGGCCGCTTCATGCACCGAAACTTCTTCCTTTCCCGTTTGGAGGGGGAAAGAGTAAGGACAAGCCAAGGTATCAGCGCCGGGGGAACTGAGAAAGAAACAATGTGAGTGACGTAATGCTTGATGATGGACGTTCGGTTCAGGTGGTGTGCACAAGTCGATCATCGACATTCACAGACCGCCTCATTAGTAAAGAAGAAACCAGTTACATCTTATCGCTCCTCCATTCCTTAGTAGGTCTTCCTTACCGCGGAAGTAACACATGGACACGTGTAGGTAAACGCGGGAAGCACAAAGGAACAAATTCAAACTTCGTCGTTTGCATCCGTTCGTTTGGCGGGAACGAGAGCAAAAACGGGGTGTGTAGGGTGACAATGCAAAATTTTGTCATTTTGTGAGTGAGTTTTTCACTAAAAACGCGATTTAGTCACGGGTGATTCACTACCAAATTAAATGAAAATAATAGGAAAACAATTATTTTTAGGAGTGTTTACAATTAGCCAATAGGCATTAAATGTTTGCATGTACCCAACAGTAAATTTCTTCGTCAGAAAAAAATGCTGCGACCTTCCATGTCTCTCTGCAACCAGCACGCCCCTTCACACTGAAAAGAAGCTGCACAAAGCAGCAAACACGTCAAATGTGCAAAACGTTCAATTTACGGGGTGGCGAAGACGGTAACAGGGCGGGAATGTTTGATATCAGTGTGATGGAAACCGAAACTGTTGAAAACTGCTCACAAATTGTCGAAAACGGAACACATTCTACAACTATAGCGCCAAAACGGCGCATGCGTTTCACCCCTTCGCTTGATATACAACTACTCAAAGCAGTTATATATACAGAAGCACATTTATCTGCACACGGTGAGACGAAAACAAAATTTTCCGATTCCCTCACCATATTGTTGTCATCGGTTCTACAAGACCTATTCGATCCCGCCACGATCCCCGGTTGGAAATAACTGAACGACCGATTCAAAA
>JAULBU010022944.1:0-18642 GCA_032358235.1 Odonthalia washingtoniensis
TTCGACATTGGTAAGGTCCATGTAACAGGACAGACAATAACCACAACGATTAAAAAAATTGGGATCTTTTCCTTGTTATACAGCAGCATTGATGGTAATATACTTAGTTATGTATTGAGTTTGTTATCAGGTTATAGCAATGATCAATCACGACATATCGAACATATGGAATAGGAGAAACGTTGTCGTGTATTATGACAAAATTACTGTACAGTTCCATCAATACATACTGAAATAATAAAATAAATAACCAAATTTAAGTTTTAAACCAATAAAATAGAACATGTTCATTGAAAATTTGTATTCTCCGTACAGTAATTCGTACATATTGACACGTTTCATTTCAAAAGAAATTTTTCGGTTTGTTACTGGTATACAATTATTTGTCATAAACAATCACATCATATCATTACATTCATATTTACATGGTTCGTTTTTATCTACGTTCAACTTATATATGTCAACATTTCGACATACCACATGTTCAGGATAAACAACACTTTACATAGTTACTGCAATAGGAAAAAAATTGTAGAACCAGTATGGATAAACATGCAATTTTTAAATTAAGAACAAAGAACAAAGAGAATATCAACTTATTGCAAGATCTGATTTTATGTATCTCACAAGATCATCATGGTCTGCTTGCTTTACTCATACATACTTCCTCATAAAAACATAAACCAAATGGTCAAAACTCAGCGGACAAAGGACGGGTGGCAGGTGCAAAACATTTCCGTCGCGGTATTTCATCTTGGTTTAATGAATACATTTATATTAGCACAACATAACCCAATTATGTTTTTCAATGTAGGTTTTCTGTACTACGTGCAATATAATTCAGTTTGAAAAATGATCTTTTGCAATACCGTGCGGAATTTTGGGAACATAGGAGAAATGGGATAGGCTATAAGTGTATACCCACTTACTTAAAATTTTTTATCGTCACTCCGTATTTTAAGCTGTGGAATATCTGCTGATAGTCTAGACGATTGCGTTTACATGTCTGAAGAGACGATACGTCAATACTTTACCCAATTTTGTATTGACATAATTGAAATTTATGGTGCAAATTTCTTCAATAGATTTCCGACTGATACAAAAAATTTTGAAATTGGAGAACAATATGCAGATAACGGATTTCCAGATTGTATAGGTGCTGTGGATTGTATGCATTATACCTGGAAGAATTGCCGAGCTACGGAGAGAGGTCAGTATCAAAACAGTCGTGTATCAAAAACGGTAACAGTACAATGTGAGGGATGGTGAAAACATGATTTGTACTGTTGGTCTTAGTTTTAGGGTCGACCAGGAACGAGTAATGATCTAAAAATTCTCGCAAGATCACCACTTTTTCATAAGATATTTTCAGAACATTTCTGTTTAACCATAACGGAAGGGTATCGCATAAATCCAAACGGCAATACGCACAACATGTTATATTTCCTGGGGCATGGAAGTTATCCGACGTAGCCTATATTCCCATTAGTTGTGCTAACAACGATCTTAAAGGAAAATTTTAATTTCAACAGGAGTCCCTACGGAAGGATATACAGAGATTGTTCGGTGTCTTTCAATCCATATTTGATATTTTGCGATGTGAGAACCGAAAATGGCAACTAACTGAGACAATCCGAATATCAAATTCCTGCATGATATTACACAATTCAATAATACGTACGAGAAAAAAGGTAAACGAGCCTGTACAGTTCTCGACAAGTGAAGAAGTAAAAAATATGCTACTAGGACAACGCAACCGTATGGAAGAATTGAAAACTAATCTGCAGCGAAATATAAGAGATAAAAACAGAAGCGGACATGCAAATATAGAAGAAGAGGCAGATAGAATTTTAATAAGAGATATGCATTTTACTGACCATGTCTAACATTTCGGATTACAGGCTTATATTATTACATACAACGCAGATCTACATAACTGGAATTGAGTTTTTAATAAAGAAGTTTTGTTCTTCTGCAAAAAGATCGTTTATTACTATACACACTTCTTTTTTTTGACTTCAACTCTATGTTACCTTCCTCAGTTATTTTTTGAACCATTTCGTTATATTCTACACTTCCCTTCAGTAGAAACTGTAGTGCCATGTACATACGTTTTATACTAAAGGATTGTTCTTGTCTTGCATTCAAATATTGCATTATCTCATTAGTTTTTTCCATTTATATACGGATTCCTTTCATGGATTTTCTATTTGATTCTTCCGTATGGTTTGTGGCTTGTTCTATTTTCATTGCTTTCACTACAATATTCTTTTTATTTGTTCTCATACCAACCTCTTCGAAGAAAACTTCTTCAACTTCCTCTGCACTTTGTACTACACGACATGCATCATTAAATTTACCACTTACAACCCCACTAATCCCGCCAAAAGACGTCCCTCCTGTCTTTCCAGCATCTGTATTGCTACTTTCAACAGGTTTCGAAAGTCGTCCACAACCGTCACTCTTCTAATAGTACATACGGAGATGAAATGAAGAAACGAGTATCGGGGGAAAACATTATGGCACGTGGAATCATTATCATTTCGCCCATCATTCTGTTTTCGCGTTCTATGTTAGCACTGTAAATTAAGTTATGGTACATATTTCTGTCTATTATAGTTTTACTGTACATGTTGTTCACTTGTTTTGGGGGCTTGCATCCATTTTCGGTCAACATCAATATTGAAGGAGGATCCTCTTATCATATTTCGAATTTTTCATTGGCCGATTAGAATATACCTATTTTATAGTTATTATTTTTAGGGGTCGAAGGTCTCCGCGTTGAATTTTTTGGTGAACATTTTGAAACAATTCACCAACATTTCCACCGACGTTTCTACCAGTTCGTATTAAAACATTCCGTAAAAAGTATTTTATTGTTTTTGACACGCGGTAAATTTTTTTGCAAAATAATTCATTGTCACCGCGCTAACTAAAGATGCTCTTAGGGCGGTGGAAATGGATTATTTTGCAAAAAAATTCACCGCTTGTCAAAAACAATAAAGGAGTTTTTACGGAATGTTTTATTTCAAACAGGTAGAAAAGTCAGTGAAAATGTTGGTTTATATATGAATGGAAAGATATCATTTGATTGTTTATGAAAGCTATTCATATTTCAACAACATTCCAATTTTGTTAATAGAAACTTGTCAATGTGTACTAGTTACTGTACATATAATACAAGTTTTCCATAAACATGATGTATGTTATTGATTTAAAACTTAAAGTTTTTTAATTAATTTTTTATTTTAGTATGCATTGATGGAACTGTACAGTAATTATGTCAAAATGCACGACAGTTTTTCTTATGTTCCATATGTTCCATATCTCGTGAATGATAAAGGATAGAACAGGTTAACACAGTCAAGACATGGCTATGCATATCAACCTCAATGCTTCAGTATAACAACTACATGTTCTCACATTTCATAACCTGTGTGGAATTTGTCACTCCTTTCATATGGATGTTGAACATCTATGTAAAAGGAGTCAGAAATACCATGGTAAGTTACCAAGGGCGAAATATAAACAATAATGTTATTGATTGAACATGCATGTTTGTAGGTAGCTTATCACAAATGTAAGCATAATCATCCCCGTATCGGATATAAAAACCACTTCACACATTCATCTTACAAGTTCATGCCATGTACACATATCGTCTACATTACCTAAATAAACGAATTGCTACCAAGGTTATAATGATTTCACTTCATTTTAATTATTAGGTGAAGGAATTCTTTTTTACATATTTTGATAATATACATTTATCATTTTCATATTTCTAGAAGAAGTATGACATGCTTTTACATTTACAAACCACAGTTCATTCTGAAATAGTTTAGTAGATGAAATCCATAAAAAATTTATAAGTTATCACTACATTTCGTAAAAATATATATTTTTATGATAATCATTTAATAATTACATTGTTGATTCATTGATCCAAACAGATATGACAAATTGCAATGGAAGTTTAGGAGAATTGACAATACTTGGACAGTTGTGTATGACACTTCTTACATAACTGATATATGTGATGTGTATGCACATGATAAGACATTAAAAGAAAAATATACATTAACAATAATAAAAGTAAAAATAATATACATTAAAAATAATAAAAGTAGAAAAAATACACATTAAAAATTTGTAGTTCACATTAAATATGTATATATTTATACATCATACACATAAATTACTTGTTCAATTCCAAACATGTGTGCATGTTTGCTTTACAGAGTTACCATTCTTATCAACAATTAGATGCATCTGCATTATTAGTTGCATTTTATCCAGGAGGTACATCATTTGATGTTGGATTTACAGTTTCTGTCGTAGGTGTTGCTGAAGGTGTTACCGGCAAATCAATTTGTGCTTGCGCAATACCAAAAATACCCAATTATTGTGTTCTTCTCCGCATGGAAGTATGAATTTCTCTGTCCATATTACTGACATATAAACCAGATATATTTCCAACATGTTGTAATTATGCATGCATATTTTATAATGCATCTCTGTACGTTTCTAAGACAAAATTCGATTGTTCTAACTGTGCATTCCGATCGGTAAAAATTGACTCTGCTTGCATTACCCTTGTTGTTAGTGCTGCCAGTTCGTGTAAGTCCTTTTCACGACGCAATTCGCTTTCCTTCAGTCTTGCTGACACATCGTTATACTTCTATTGCAGAATTGCAATCGTTTCGTGTAGTTCTTTCTTATCTATTTCTAACTGATTTGTTTTACCCTTCATCGATAAACATATTCGTATTTGATTGAAAACTGCTTCCAAACTTTTCGGCATTTTAAACTGATATTTTCTAACAGCATGCTGAAATATATATACCATTCTCTCGTACCAACCGTCGTTATCACTACAAGCATATTGAATTTTCACATCTATTAGATTTCTATGTTCTTCTGGTACAATATCCATTGGTGGATGTTCGAGGTCCGGTTGAATATAATTAATCTCTACCAATTTATCCACTCTTACCTTACAGGCTTCCATCGACATACGATGTACATCTCCCTTAATTGGTATCACAACAGCAGGAAATATCCGAACGGACCATACTGTTGCCTTATCTTGAATAATGTAATATTGTCGCTTGTCCTGTTTCGGTAAATCAAAGATTTCTCCAGTTTCCTAATTTAAATGTGCAAACGGGTGCAACATTTCTTTTCTTAACTTGTTCCAGTCTACTTCACATGATCTTTCAATTACCAGTAATATTTTTTTGAGATCGTAATCTGAATTGTAATACATTTTAATTAAAACCCGATCGGTGCAATAATTTATCAATATTTCTGTAAGGGGTGTTAGTATACCAAGATCGTTACTGGCCGTCAAACGTGGATCGGTTTGTTTAGTGAAATCAATTTCGTACCGACAAAACAGCAGAAAAGAACCAATAAAAAGCCTAACTGCTTCCTCCTTTACAACATGATAATACATCGCTTGAAACTGTTCGTTTCCATACAAGAATGTATCTAGATGGTGTACCGGCAACGGAAGTGATGGTGCAACCACAAGCGCAGACGGTTCCATTTTTCTACTGCATATGACACAGGCATGTAATAACGTTGTCGATCTGTTATTGACATAGAAAATGTTCTGGTATCATGCCATCCTAACATTATACGAATGACAGCAGAACTTGTCCCTGACGGATTTGTCTTTCTCTCTACTTTCGTATGTAGTCTCATTCGTGTCTCAAACGCTGCATCCTCTTCGCAACATTCTCCCTTGTCGAAAATGTACCAACTTGGAAGTAGACGAGGCAAAATAGTTGGTACTTCTTCAAAAGTATCCTATGTTTCCCTTCGTCGCTGCACTTCATGTATTAGTTCCACATATCTTTCCTGACAACCAAACTCTTCTGGACACCGTACCCATATTTTGTCTGCTGGTTGAACGGCAATACAACCCAACACATTCGGCCCAATCTGCGCCCATTTTTGACCAACTCTGTTGTTCAGATTCTCTTCCACCTCTTATATCATCATTCACATTATTCCCAGTACCGGGTGGAACATCATTCATGACTTCATACCTTAAACAATCGAACAACCTGTTCCGTTTGCATTGGGAAATGTACTGGTTCATATTAACTGGGGGTCTTGCTCTTCTCTCTTCTCCCATACGTTAATAACGATGTTCGTTTACCATATTCGTATGTGTGAGTTGTTGATTAACACTTCGAGATGTCCAGAATGGATCAGCAAGCGTTACTATCGTGGTGGGACGCTACTTTTCAGCTAATGCATATTCCTTCCCCTGTAATTTCTTACTCAGATCCGATGAAGGCATATAAAGTCTTACTATGGCGGTGTTGTTCATGGCGTGGTATCTTATTATTGTAATTGATGTTGGTGGTTGAAAGTTTGGCAAAGGAGTCCGTCTACTTTGCCAATTTCTGTCCGTCACGGTTGTCGTTCGTCGTAGTTGCGTTTTGCTGATAATGTACTTGTTACTTTTCCAAATATTGGTAACTTTGCTATCTAAAATTTATCTTCGGTTCTATACATTGGTTCTTAAATACTGATTCTTTAATAAAATGTTTTCTAATTATGATTTGTTCTAACACGCTTCCTTGTACCATACATAATATTATTTTTTATTTCATCCTATTTCTTTTTATATATAGTCATATCAAATGATATTAATTTTCCGTATTGTACACGACGCAGGTTATGAGACCATTTATCTCTTCACAATGATGTTCTTCTATTATCAATTCATTTGTTACAAAGAATCCGTTACGGTCTATACTATTTCCTCATAATAACGAAGACCGTTTATTTCTTTGAAAATATATCAATCAAGTGACCGTTTACGATATGTCTACCGTACTGCTTCCCGTTACTCCTGGTTTCCTGATCAATCCCTGCTTTTAATTCCTTCTTCTCCAATTTTGTTTATAATTATTTACGTTGTCAAATGTTCTGTAAATATCCTCTTATGTTTACATGTCTCTCTCTTCATGCGAGGAACACACACGAACGATTATCTTTCAATGTTACATTTTTTTTTAAATCTACATTTCAACAATATCCGTTCTTTCTCATCCATTAAATTTTTGTACCATTTTCACGTTCGTCTTCTTCAACACACATATGTCGACCATTATTTATTTATTATTTCATTTCAAACAATTTTCTTTCATTTTCTGACTGGTTATAATTTTTTCCCTCTTCCACAAACACCTTTTTCAATATACTGTCCCCATTAATTTCAATCGTCGTTTCGTTTCTTATACGTATTATGTTCATGATAATATGCAAAATTACACATGCTTCTCCAATTGCATCGCATACATGTGCATTCATTTCCCACGCTTTGATAAATGTACCTATACTTCTTCTTTAGGTTATATATAAAATTGTTCATAACTTTCCGTACGGTATTGTGACTTTCATTATATATAAAGTCAGATGGTTTCTATTAATTTTGCGTGTTTTCAATGAAGATTGGTCATCTTGGATAACTTCCATCCACAATAAAGTATAATAAATGACGATTTATGCCAGAGTACTATAAACTATACCCCTTGTCTAAGCAACGTGTCAAATCCGTAAAGAATATTTGTCAAAGAAAAGGCGAAGCTTTCAAGGGTTTAACGTCTCCAACATCAACTTTTGGTGACTGTACCAGCTATAACAATACTTGTCAAGGTCAACCCAACATTCAACATTTTTAGAATGATCACTGCCTTCTATATTGGAACCCGTTCCAGTATCACATGTCCCAAGTACAGAAGTCATGTTAAAAAATCCAGGAAGCCAATTTAACCAGGAAGCCATTTCTGGCCAAACGTTTTTGTATCTTTTCCTTTTCCATACCGCACGGTCATCTGTTCACGAAATGCTTCCCGTATAGTTCGTTAATTGCCCTACAAAATTAAATTACACACAACCGAACATCTTCTACTTCCAATTTGGCATATTCACCCAAAACTGCTTTAAACCGTCCGGATCTTATTGCTGGGAGTGCACATAGTATACTCATCTCTAATGTTGTTGATTTCCATTTTATGTTTTGGTAGAAGGACCCCATGCATCTCGTCTATTGTTTATGAAATCTATCTTCATTTTGTTGAAAAGATATTTCGATACATTGAACATGTTCTGAAACGTCCAATCGGTGCACACATCCCTGCTCAATATGTAATTGACCGTTCATTTCTATATGGACTTAAAATCGCTTTCACTACTAATATCCAAAGCAGTCTCCCCTTGAATCTCCACCTCGAAATTTTCTTTCTCCTCAATTTGATTTAAAAATCTTTTGAGTAATTGTTCTTGTTGCAGTTGAAGTTGTATTATGACGTCGATTATTTTCCATTGCAGGTTGTGCTTATTTTTCATTGCCTTGAGAACGACATTGCCTAGATCGCTTCCAAAATGCGCTTTTGACTCCGCTGTCAATCCATCATTCGTGGACATTTCACAGTTTTAGATTACAATTTTGCTTCTCCGTTCCCTACTTTGGGTGGAAAAATTCTTCCAACCTCCACCGAAAGTGGAATGACGCTCCATGATATCAAAACTACTTCCCGTTCTTTCTCGAAAAAGCAGAAATGTCTTTTTCACGCCCAATCAGATTTGTTTTATTTTATACACAGGTACAGGTTCCGTTCTTGTATCAATACTTTCTCTGTATATCTCCACATTTTCATTGTCAACACAAGGACTTTAAACTTTGCATTTTTAAGTTTTTTTACATTACACGTAGTTCCTTTGCATCGTCCCATGGTTTCCGTTCGTAAATAGTGTACATTAGTTGTCCATTCATTGGATATACAATGTTTAACCATACACATTTTGTTTACAAATTATATTCCATCCACCGCAAATGATACCTACGGCTATTTTACGGGCACTTCAATTGCACCATCATGTACCACCAGATATGAAAGCTATGCCATATTTTCACTATCGTGTAGGACCACCTTCTCATCTTCATTCTCACTAACGCCATCAGCGTGACAATTCAATAACATACCCATTCAATTGAGATGTCATCTTCTGCTACTGAACCTGCACGACAACAAAAACAGCAACCTTTTCATGTGACACACTGTACACCTAATTAAATATCATATCCTCCACATTGAGTAGTAGAACCACGTACTTATACACAAGCCCTATCATTAGCATATACATAATCTTCATTTTATCAATAGCTAGATGACATTTATTCGGCCTCTATATCAAATACAGATCAAGACATATCATCATTATCACTCAACGTAAACTCACATTTATCACGATTCACTCATTCATGCAATTTCAATTCGGATGTAACATAAATTAGAAACTGTAGATATACCATATTGGTCGAAAATGACGTGTACAAGTTTCAATATTTATCGTACTTGGATCAGATCCAGAATGAGGAATGGGCACAATACATACCATATTAATTGATAATGGCAATCATGTATCTGCTTCCTTATTGTCATCTGGAACTACAGATTTATCTGTGTCTGGATTCTACTTTGTAAATCTTTTGGATCTGCCTTAAATGAACAAACTAAAAAATGTTGAAAAGACGATTATGGTATTCCTTAAAGCCAAATAGTACAAACTGTAACTGGAAACAGCACTTCGATAATAGTGGTGGTGAAGAAATATGAACATGTAACAACATGAAAAAGTACAATAATGGCAATTAGTATTGACTTCAGTAACCATCACACACATGATATGCATAATTAAAACGTTGAAACTAACACCACCACATCGACAGATACTAACATTTCAATTTCAATTTCAATTTCAATTTGTTCTTGCTTCCAGGAAGTATTTTTCAATGCCATACGGTTTCCTGTATTCCCCATCCTTTGTAATCTAAGTAAAAACATTGCCGGCTCACTTTTTCATACACTATACCGCGATCCAACACTCCATATACCGCCTGTGACCTTCTTCGCACAACGTCTTCTATAAACGCATTATCTATCTCACACTATTATTTTCTTCGTTATTTATAAATTCAACATCTGACTCCCATCATTTTAGAGAGATAAAATACATGGAGTATAACCAAATCTTTTTGCTATGGATGTAGAAAGCGCGTTTCGATGTTATGTGCACAATGCCGACGTCAGTAGTTGGTTGTTTTCTACAGAGCCCATCACCACGGTAAATTGCTCAACATCTTGATGATTGTTTTGTATACTCTATCGGCATTTTAAACAGTAAGCTCTATCTGCATTGGCCCCAGTAAGCTGAAAATTTCAAACTCCGTGAATGTCGAGGAGATGATTGTCATGATATCCATCTCAAACATCACAAAAAATAGATGATGGACAATCTCAATTACTTGATGAGATGGAAATTATTGTTGATAGATCACCACGTCAAGATACATATTTAGTTCATATACGTGAAGTAAGTAACATACTATTACCCCGATTGCGTTAAGGATCTGCGCAAATATTTGAAACGATAGTAGAAGGCTTATTTGATTGTGGCCTGCAATTGCCCTATAAAGCACCTATGTATGTAACCTTGAGGGGACTATCAACATCATCAACAAAAATGGGAAAACATTTAGCAACATGATTATCAACAGATTTAATTAAAGAATTACAATCCCACATACGTGATGGATATTCATCACTTGCTAAAGGAGTATTACGATATTTATCATGTTTAGCAAATGCATCAGTTGTAAACCCTTTATCAATTGCGGAATATATATATATATGTTTTGCTAGATGCATCGCATTGGGAATTTACAAATGAAACCCAATCAGATAAGATCAGATACTGGTATATACTGTCGTGGTATTAAGAAACATATCATCATCATCATCAACATCTATTAGAATGCCATTAGTGAATTATATAATCCGAATTTATGTAAATGATGTAGTTGATAACTAAAATGAAAGACATCTATAAATACATCTAGTGACAGCAGGAATATTATTAAACTTACCAATGTTAAAAGATGTGAATGATGAAATAGAAGAATGTATCTTTTCAAAAATGTGTAATCTCTCTAAATCAGAATGTTCACGTGATTATTTTTGTTCATTAATTTCTGACTTATGTCGTGTTAAAAAATCAAGATAACCTACAAAACTATTCATTTCTGTACAAACCATTTTCAGTTATGCTGATGATTTGATTGCAAATGTTCATATCTCCGGCCACGTTGGCACAGAGTTATGGTGTCATTACTAATGACCCTGATAATCACGTTGATTTCGTCAAGATGCATGGTGACTCTTTGGGAGCAAATAAACGTGTATCTGGTGTTACATAATATTCAGTGGATATGGGGTGGCTTCCGAAGGTTGCGATGATTATAAAGAGAAATTGACGAATACCCTGCACCTCCACCCAATTTAAACCAATCCATGTCTATAAATCAGATCATGCTCTACAATATAGTTCGTGACGATAACAAAAATCTTATCATATGAATTTTATGTCAAATCCAGTTCTGGAAAAATTCTTATTTGTTTGGCAAGATACCAATCAAACATCTTCACATGTGCTCTCAATGAAAGCAACAATGAAATGGGACAGTCTCTTTTTTTTAGTAGTTGTAAAGAATCATATTTCGTCTAGCATTGAGTTTTAAAAAATCTCATTGAACAACTACAATCAACACGTTGTGTTTAATTCAGTATTGACCTTTACTAAATTCTGTTCAACTATACAAACCAAATACTACTGATTACGTCTGTCATTTATGTATGATATCCAGTGCTTTTCAAGTGAGTAAGTGCTTATATTAACACTTGTAGACATATCTCCATTTGCAGCTGCAGTCACCTTGGCCGTAACGTGATGTTCCCGCACATCTGCTGTATGCATCAGTCATAAGGCCTTCCTGTAATTTGATATCATAACAGTGCTATTTTCATACAGCTCCGTGTGATGTGCGTCCTTTGCACGCAAGTAAATCAATTCCTCCTTCAATATATCTATTTTCTGAAGCTTTTGTTCCCCTTACTCCGTTGCTAAGGCCAATTCCGTCTCGGCATCATTTTCTTACTATTAGATTTTTGTAAATGTTCCTCCAGCTCTTCTACTTTCTTTCCGTTTTTAGCTTTAATTGCTTCTTCAGTTTCCTACTTACAGATCTGATCGGGAAAATCTCCAACACCTGAAGGTAGTTTAAACATTGTCCCATGTAGTATGTCTTGCAGCACGTATCTCATCTTCATGTACCACCCTATTGTCCGAATATACTTCTTCACGTATTTATTCATCCACCTCCCCATGTATGTTTACATATATCTCTCCACTAATTCATCCGGACTGTGAATGTCCTTTCTGCGTTCATGACCCATGTCTATTAGAAGTTAATTCACTATTCCCAGGCAGTGCACCATCGTCAATTAACGTATACTTCTCATCGGTATGATAATCTGAGGAAAATACGAACGCTCTAATGATTTTGAGAATCGTTCGAAAGGTTGAATTCACGATACTCTATTCTGGACAGGTCTACAATCTTTCCCTCATCCCGGTCATAGCATACAAATGGGTTAAACATCTCCCTTCCAAATGTAAACCAGTATACCTCCTCCGTCCGCCTCATTGCCAACCACACCTTACTCAGGTCATAATCTGATTTATGATAAATCTCGATGAGATACCGATCAAGACACATTTCACGCAATGTTGCAGGTATAGGTGTCATTACTCTATATTTCTTGTTTGAAGTCAACCTGGGATCCGTAAATTTCGTCACAGTCAAACCATACCTACAGAATTTCAAGAAAGAAGCTATGAACATTTCCACAGCTTCGTTCTTCAGAACTTGAAGATAAAATTGCTGATACAATAAAGTTCCGTACTTGTACGGTTTAATGTGATGTGCGGGCAATTATGGGGAAGTGGATGCAACTAGAGGGGATGCTTCCATGTTCACCACCGCATGCGGAACTGGTATATAGTACCGTGCCCTGCCAGCAGAACTCATCAGAATGCTCCTGTGTCACTTCAACCAAGCATCACCAGAACTATTATCGCGTTTGATGTATCCCGTCCAACCTTCATTGCCCTTATTCCACTTTGCCGCATGTGGGTTTCAAAAGCAGAATCTTCAACCCAATGCTCTCTCCTCTGCAACATATACCATTTAATTATTAAGCGCGGAATAATACTTGGAATATCACGAATGTAGGCCACGTCTCCTTCCAGCGCTCCATTTTTGCACACAACACAACTGCACGTTTTTGTTATTCTACCTCTTCAGGACAACGAACCCATAATGTATCACATGGCTGTCTTGCGATACAGTCATGTACCACATCACCAGTATGAGCCTATTTCTTTACCCAGCTCACCTGTAGAGAAACACACCCGAAATTCAATCTTAAATCTTCTCATTTTGTACATCCTGCATATTCCTGTACCCCAACCCATCAAGTAATTCTATTTTATCATATTTCAGTATTTACTATTCAAAAGTGTACGGAGGTGAGGCTCTGCGTCCGGCACAGTTACGCTTGAATCAGTGCTCATTGACCAGATTTGTATGCGTGTTATGTGCAATTTTGCTCATGGGGCTACAATACGATGCGTCTACAGTAACCAACGTTGCTCGTTTCATTTTTTTTCTTATGGATAATGATCCACCGTACATATATCAACAGCTTTCGCTGTTGCTTTTGTATCCAACTTACAATTATTACTCCCCACCCCATGCTGTTTAATTCCTAGAATTGGAGCGAATGGATAATGCGTCAAACAACCGATTTCGGACTCCACCTGCTGTACAACGGCATTTGATCTTCGCTCTGATTGTTTTAAAACGTCATGGAAAATTGGAAACGAGGGGGAACAGATTCTATGTCAGTAATTATTGAAATTATTCACATTCCACGTCTGTCACAGATGGCCTCCGTCTACAGAAACCGGTGGTTTCTCTTCTCTACATCACTACAAATCTCTTTCCATCACATTTAAAAAACGTCTTCAATGACCTCCGTGTTCCAACTATTATTGTCGGTGTTATACCAACGCTCATCGTGTCGGTATCGGCGTTCGCGCTACTTTCCTCTTCAATAAGGACACATGTCTTCTTTCTGGGCTTTTCTATGGGTTTTTCGTTCACGTCTCGACCATATTCGATCCTTGTTTCTTCTGTGTTACCACCTGTACTTTTTCTCTTTCGATCCATTGCGATTTACGGTTGTATGTAAAAAGGAGTGGATTTTGTACTTACCTATGTGATGTCCTTTCCCGTTTCGGTTTTCGGTATGACAACTTTATTCTATTTTTCAATTATTTTAGGCTTGTGAGTTACTGTGATATCATATCACTCCAATAATCTTTCTTACTGTTTTTAAGATGTCCTTTTCGTAATAACAAGTTGTTTCCTCCACACATAAGATATACAACCCTGTACCCTCAATGGTGATTAAATAAAATTGTCAAACATATTATACTCATGTTCTATGATTTTAAATATGTTCCGTTCTAAGCAAGGTCTCACAGTTCTACACTTCGTTTCAATTCTCTCCAATCTTTACAAATATAATGTAATATTTATTATGACACTGCATGTAATGATGATAAGCTGCATTTACCTGCATTTTTTTGACTTCCTAAACTAGTTTTTGTCTACTTTCTTGTCTTTTCATGCTTACGTACATAAAATCCTGTTCAATTGATATCACTGCCAAACCACGCCGAAATAAATCGAAGTTATGATTCAAAAGGTCAGTTTGCAACAAGTACCGATCGGTTTCCTTAGTAAGAATAACACTAGTTACCTACAAACCACGGCCTAATTCCCACTCCTGCAAAATTTTATCCTGCCTATTGCATTGTAGTCACCGCTCCGTTTCCTCACTTTCCAATCTGGTTTTCACAATTTCCATTTCTAGAATGTCGTTCACTATCACATTTCCTTTTTCGACCATGTTTCCACAAAGCCCTGTTCGTACCGTATCGTCATACTATGTAGACTTATTGCACCATTAGTAACAGTTGATGACGTTTTTCTGTCTTCATTTCGCAATGAATAGTACAGTATTTGCTGATTTATTCACAAGGTGGTGAAAACTGCTGATATTCTATTCCGTATTGTACAGTACGCCTTCTGCAATCCCCTCCCTTTTAATTTATTGTCGTTACAATCCGCTGCCATAAAAATGGGCTACATCGGATAATTGACTTCGACTAAAAAGAAATAAAAATGTCTTACAATGCTTGATGTCCCCATCACACAATATCCTTTCGCATTACATTGATGTACACCTCCACTGAAAACATCGGTAAAAACAGCAGATCCTGTTATTGTATTTTCCTTATGATTTGACACAGCATTCACATGGGACCAGGACTAAAAATATAAATCCATATGAACCCACCTCGACAGTGACCGCCATGTCCGATCAACTACCATTTCTATTTGATCCCTCTGGATCCTTACGATTTTCGGCCATGTCTACACATTCAACAAAATTGGCACATCCCGGGAATCCATCGACCAAAATTTTCTTCAATTGTCAACATTACCGTAGAATTCGGTCTCCTGTTCAGGAACATGTTTTCGTACCGGTTTCGTAAAACTTGACATAACTGAAAAACATAAATGCGTACCTCGTTCGATTCCGTCACGTCGCCACCATGTGGACCAGACCTGTACATTCCTTACTTCATCGCAGAACGTTCTGTCAGAAGATTCGTTTCTGTTCGTCTTTCCTTTCAGTTATCTGGACAATGTGAGTGGCCCCATACCTCTGCACTGTACCAAACTAGTTCCTTCTGCAATCGTTCACACAGCTTTGAAAATGATAAATATATCCTTGAATGTCCACCTAGTGCAAACATCATGACTGAAAATAAAGGATAAAGCATTGGTCTGCGAGAAATTACGGAAAGTGAAGTCCTTCCATCTCAACATACATTTCTTCATCCTCGTCTGTCTCTTTTCAGGTTTCTTTTCCGATTTTCCAAGTATTCTGTCTTGTGACCTTGAAATTCCCTCAAAATTGACAGTAGTTCCTGTTGCTACTTTTTCGTCCTCTCCCCCTTTTTCGTACCAATTTTGCATATGACACGTCCTGTGCCGCATACTGATATGCAACTAGAGTTATCTATATCATTAAATACATTACTATTATACCTAGAACGACTAACACAGCATTTTGAAGCCAAAATTTCTACGGCCTGACCTGAAAGATTTGCGTTAGTATTTGATGGTTGGTCGAGTGGTGATGCTCATTACATCGGCATGTTTGCAACTTTCCCGTTTGATAGTGCTGATGGATTTTGAATTTTATCACTCCCTTTTTCACCATTAGAAGATGAATCATCACGATGTCCTGATCAGCATATACTCTTTACAGTCTTTGTTCTAAGTTTGTATGGTAAATCAATGGATAATGTTGTAGCATTGATTGGGGACAACTATGCAACAAACAAGACTTTTGCTAGAAAGTGTGTGGGTCACTTCATTTGTTGCTACAGTCATAGAGTTAATCTATCTATTAAGGTTTTTTGGATGAGTCAAAGGATGGAATCGCAAAATTTAAATGGATAATGGATAAGCTGCGCACGCCAATTGTTGCTGCAAAATTACGAAAGTTAACTCGTCTAAAAGCAAAAATTAGAAATGTTACAAGGTGGTCATCTGATCTTACAATGTTAAAAAGGTATCAATAAATTAGGGACTATGTGCCGTTGATTGGTGATGAGAAAATTATTGATTTAGTACCAACAAATAGAGAAGGCAAGGCTCTTGAAGATATATTTAATAAATTGTCAAGTCTTCAATCTATTACTACAGAGTTACAACGACACGATATTACTATGGCAGAAGCTCGAATTGTCCTTGATACTGCAATTGAAACATACCCATCTATGAACGAAAGGTTGACATTTGATGCGGAGATTGTATTGGAGCCTCACTTTGAGTCCGCAGTTACACAAATTCGAGACAATCCGCAATTTTAATTGAACAGCTGTGAGCTTGATCGTTTGAAAGAATTTAAAAGTGGCCTATTTGGTATTGCTGAAGAAGAAAGTCATGGTTCTCTTTCAATTGCAGCAAGAGAAATTAATAAAGAGACGTTTGGATAAATCATCTACTAGTCAGTATTTGGATCTACGGTTTCTATTGCCAACTTTGAACATTGTAGAAAGATTGTTTTCAACTGTTTACTTTACGCTTAATGATCGCCAAAAGGGATTGCTTCCTTCAAATTTAGAGATGACAATTTTCCTTAGGTTTAGCCGAGAGTTTTTTGACGTTTCAGACGAGAATCGTATAGTGAACAGTAGTACTCGAGAATAGGTATCATCTGTATGTCTTATTTTGTTCGAATTATTTAATTTATTTGAATAATTCTATAGGAATAAATTATTTCTGTCTCCTTACACGTGAATAATTTATTCATATGACAAGGAGAAATAAATAAGTTATTTGAATGTCAGTAAAAAGAAAATAAATTTATTAATGTCTTCTGTCCAGTAAAAATAAATAATTTTCAATGCCATGTGTCGAATAACTTAATTCTTTGTTTCCCTGGAACAAATAATTTTATTATTAATTTCTCTATGCCAAATAATTTTATTTCTCTATATCAAAAAAATATAAATATAAATAAAATTTTGAGCCCCTATGCCTATTGCCATATTGGCAGCGTGGTCGAACTCGGCTTATTGTATGACGAGGACAAATTCGACAAATGTAGAAAAGAATGAACGCTGCCATATTGGAAGCCCTGGTGCATTCGGCATAAACCATGTGACGACCAGTTCGGTGGATGATAAATATGTGCAAGTATGGTCGTGTACGTTTGATCACTTGTACGGACAACTTCGACTAATAAATTTCTTGTGCTCAACTGACGAAATCAACTTGCTCGTTTACTTGAACATAAAAACAAATGTATTTGTATTTACCACTACACGTGGTACAGTCTATATCGTCATACATCAGCAGGCCCCCTCGCCGAAAAGAATGATACTTAACGGACGAAGTGTTGGCGATGCACGACATGAATTTGGGGGCCGAGAATCTTCGTAAGCGGATCGGATTTGCTCCTATCCGTTGGCGTATAAGCGACATGAATGAGACCCTGATCGACTATTTCGCGTACATAGTGATAACGAAGACCGCCATGCTTTACACGACGTAGTCCTTGGACGTGTTTTTTCCAGCTGATTGCACCCAGGTTGTCCTGAATTACCAGTGTCTTAGACTTTTCCGGAAATCCGATTTCATCAAGCAAATTTTGTAGCCAGAAAACTTAACCAACGCAAACCGACAGTGCTATAGCAAATTCCGCTTCGGAAGTGGACATTTTGGTTGAAGTTTTAAGCTTAGAAATAAAAACGATGGGAGCGTCATGGTCCAGTACAGTTTTACAAGAACTAGAACGGTGATTCTATCCGTCGCGAGACCAATCAGCGTCATTCCAAGCAGAGATTCCGGGTAGGTGGAATACTGTGGGAATTGAAACTCCAAAATCGACTGTTCCTTTGATTTATAGGAGGATGTTCTTAAGTGCTTTCCAATCCTTCGGTGTAGAATCAGCCTGGAACTTTCCAAGCATGGAGACGGCAGTCAAAATATGCAGCTAGGTCCTGGTTGATAAATATATCAGTGAACCCAGGACCTGAAGGAAGGCCAGGGTGGACATTTCCTGTTGTTCT
>JAULBU010022955.1:0-18639 GCA_032358235.1 Odonthalia washingtoniensis
CTGCGACACCATTGAAAAGTAATGCTTTTGTTGCATACCCCGTCCACACTGTATTTTTTAACTTCACCACGCAATTCCGGCGTTACCTCATAGAAAACAGATATAAACTCATTGGGTTCCTCTCCGTTGGATACCAACCCATATCAGCAGATTTCAACTTGTCTGAATCATATGATAATGTCTCACTCCATGGGTTCACTTATTCCAACACCATTCTTCTCCTCGATAACGTGTCGTTGACATCAACATTTGATGGGAGGGCTGCAAAAATGGATGTTCTGCACAAATCTTTGGCATCTCTACTATCACCGCTACTAACACATTCCCGCTCTAGTTTCCAAGTTCCCTAGAATAAAAAGTTGTGGAATTGTTTCCCGTTCATTGTGTCATCTTGCTTCGACCTGCATGAATGCAAGGATACGTATGCCATTTGACATGGAACTTTGGTCAGAAGACCGTGTTCTAGATGTCTGGGAACAATGCAAGATATGATGAACGGTACACCACTTGTACTACGAAATATGAACAGAACAAAGCATGCACGTAAAGACATACAGAGTCTCACACTAGAAGTAATGGAATTTAGGAGTAGCGTTGAACCAGAAAATGGAATACGCCTCATAAAAGAAGCAGATGGATTACTGGTAGATAGTTATCTAGCACCGTGGAAGTCATTTATAAAAGACATGCACGACATACCAACCTTGTTTCCTCAGGATGCGTATTAACTTTATACCTTCGAACCATTGCACAATCTACACCTGGGACTATCAAAACTGGTAAGAACTGCTTTATCAACTATTTGCCATCGGAAACGTTGTCACATTCTCGAGTTCCATTGAAGAAGAAGAAGAAATTGTTATCAATGAAGACAAGAATTTTACGAGCCTCCAACTCCATACTAGCTGCCATACAGAAGGACTACAGACTACGAGGTCTGCATATTGATTTTTCAAAGAAAGAGTCGCCCTCGAAATTGTATGGAATATTTACAACAGATGGGGTACGCGGAATGCTGGAGAGAAAACTACAGACAGTTGGATATTATGTTTCCTTTCGTTGCAGACTGGGCGGATCATGCTACAGGCTATGATGAGGAGGCACATATAACGAAGGTTTGTACCACTTGTTCAAATATTGTTAATGTTGTTATGTCCGATAATTTTACAGAGGGATGGTCTGATAATGAACTGGGAAAACTGCAGGGTGGCACGTTCTGCCCAATGGGGACTGATAGTAAAAAGAATGGAATGGTAGCTCAAAAGATGGGCTTGAACTGCCAATAAGAAGAGTGTTGTAGGCCCAATTATTGTGGAATTGAGAACAAAAGGTCAATTGACTCGGAACAGTTGTGGAAGACAAAACATTTTGGATTCCCGATTGCTAAATTTTAGTTGTATATTAGCAGCAATATTATTTGCGTATAAAATTGATTACAAACAATCTTTTTATATATTTGCAACTCGAATCTTCATTCTAATTATTTCAATTAATGTACATTGGCAGATGGAATGGAATGAATTTCAAAGGTTTTCGGACACATTTAACCCTATCTCTGTATGCTATGATACAGTAATATGATCATATTACTGTATGATATGAGAAATCAACAATAAGTTTCCAATTTCGTATGTGTGAATTTTTTCCTTTCCTTTCCCTTTTATTTTTGAAATAATACCCTAAATTCCCACCAATTCTGTGCTGTAATGTCCTAATTTTCACTAATTTTTTCTGCTGCAGTGGCTTTCTTTTCCTTTTATTCACTACTTTTGGTGCATAATTCACACTAGGGAGTCGGAACGGTTTCCCCCCTCTTCACTCAGGAATGAAGGAACCGTTGACACTTCCGGATAATGGAAGATATGAATTGTAATCGATACTGTTCGAACAGGAACAACATCATGAAAATTTTCAGTGACCTCCCATGTAATTAACTATCAATTCAACCCTGGCAGAGTAACATGTCTAGCCCATGTCGCGTTTCAGGTATGTTCGGGTTTCTCATTCCTTTTCATTTTCATCATTGATGGAACATTCCTCCTGTTTTAACCACCATCACATTCCCTTTCCTAACCCTCCTTTAGTTTATTCCGAAACAGTATCATGCGACGATTTACGACTTGGATCTCCGCATCTTCTTTCGAATTTTCATGAATTATGTTCTTTGAAACGATACGAGGTATGTTCATTTCATTTCTTCGTTTTACAGCCGCTATGAACACTGAATGCTATTACAAATTTACTAACCACTTCCCACTTTTATATTTCCTACAATCATATTGTTTAGGTTCGTAACATCGAGACATGATGTTACGATCTCAAGTTTTATTGTATAACAACCAAATATTTCATTTATGGTACCCGTACCTGGTATGCATAATATGTCTTTGGTAAGTAGAATTTTCAATTTTGTTCTTGTTTCTTACTTCAATATTTTTAGTACTAACGAAGGAACATTTTTCTTTTTCATTTCAATGATTTCAGAAACAGATTCATGATGTTCATAATGTCATATCACTGATATCACATATGCGGTATGTAACATTTTCAATTTTGGTCTTGTTACATACCTTACTACTTTTAGTCTGACGCAGAGAACTTTTTTTTTTCTCTTCTCATTCATTGAAATAACAATTCCTTTCATTTTCACCTTACTAAGCTATTCTGTACACATTTTATCATATCTTTGTGGGTTTATTTTTTTGAAGGTAAGAATATTGAAAATCATCATATGCCTATTTATATATCATTATATGTATGCATATTAATGCATAATTTAAAAAATATTTCTCCTTTTTATAGCATGTACACTGCACTAGAAATGTTTCATATTGCACATGTTCCTGGTTTCAAACCTAGATTACATCCACAAAATCTTCGATTTGGTCAGATTCCTATGTAGTTAAACTACTCGTCTCTACATAATTTGCGGATCTTGGGCAAGTTTGCATAGAACTTTCTGCACTGCTTCCAGATAAATTTTCAGTTCACATTCATTAAAATACAGTGAATGAATGTACAAGTCACCAAAATCATTCACGTAACTGCTGTATCCGGAGATTTGTGATTGACAAATCATTCACTTATCTTCATAAACTTTAGGCCCATCGTATAGTACACGTACAGGTTACTACATATTTTGAATTTTGAATAAACTGGGTAATGGTGTACTGCACAATTTTTCATGTTACGTCTGATTTATATGATTGTGTACTGCACGTTCGTTTATTTTTTGAAGACATTTTTACGAAAACTACACTGTACTGTAAGGAAAGGAACCGTGCAGGGTAGAAAACATACAGTAGGTTGCACGTACTGCAGTATACAAACCACGTAAACTACAGCATCATACACAATGAACAGAATCTGGCCCATGCTACATTAACAGTACTGACATTTCAGTAGTTTATTTTCTATTTGAACTTCCTTTCCTTCCGTACACTACACTTTCAGGTCCTAATTTCTTCATTCAATACAAACTAATGCCAATGGAATAGTGAATGTTTATATTCATTCCGAAACTGCGGTGAATGGAAGGTAACATTCTTTTCCGAAGAAACTGACGATACTAATAACAAGAATAAAAACATTGTGTACACTTATGGGTATGACGGAAATGATACGAAAGATAACAAGTATGAAAGTAGTTGAAAACACAACAAAACAAGACAGTATGGAAAAGTAGATAATGAAGTTTTGGTTTGTGTGTTGTGTGCCGTGTGCCGTGTGGAGGATCTCCCTGTTAATGTTCACAGTACGGGGAAGAAATAATAGTGAAGACGGGTGCAATGACGATTGAAAAGGAAGAAGGTGAAACACCTAATGTTGTACCAAAAATTGCTTTTAAATGTTATACTTTCGAAAAATATGGATATCTCGGTAAGTATAACCACATTAAACTGCCTCCATTTGTTTTGGAATCAATACGCCATGAATTGCCAGATGATGCCGGGTAGTTATTTGGGATTTAAAGAACAATAATGTTTTTTAATGTGATACTGGGTTGTTGAAAATATAGTATATAATGTATGAAGTTAAATTTTTCATAGAGTTTTTGAATTTTCAATGTTATTTATGCATTTAACTAGACGTGTGGGACGTTTTTTACTTATATGTGATTCAACTTCAGCAATTTTTGTAAATACTATTGGTTTCTCTTCTTTCATTTCTGATAGTCTGTAATAAAATGTAAAACAGTTGACAGGAAAACTGTTTTTACATTTAATACATTCGAATGTTGTCCTCTTCGTTATACTCTCTTCTGAGCGTATACGACATAAATGACATGGAGTGCTTTTTTCTATATGTTTAACTATGAAGTGATTGTCCAAATTATTTGATAAATTATCAACATAATTGTCGTTACCATTTTTTACTGATAGTCTCGTAGCAAGTGCGGACTTTCGAATTGGGACGCAACTCTTTGTTTAAATTCCCGCGAAAAAACGGCTACTTCACCTGAGACGGTGATATTTTATAGAATGGTAAAACCATTTTGGATGCTCGCGTCGAAAACATACGTGAATATTGACATTGTAACACGTTTTTCTCGACGCCTAATACTGTTTGTTGATCTGAATTGATTGAAACGGTGGACGGAGTTCATGATAAGATTATAAGAAACAATAGGGGTCGGTACGTAAAGAGTAGTGCGTGTCATCGCTTCCGTTACCAACCAACCTTGAATTGGGGCTAACCCATGGACACATTTTAGAGTGAAATCGCAAATTTCTTCAACCTCCTGTCGCGGAATTTCATCCAAATCATTAGTATAAAATGTTACTACTTTGCGATACTTAAATAGGATATGTCCACAATTCATGGATTTTGTTGATTCTTTATTTATGCCAGTTGCTTTGTCCAATACATGAACTAATATCCAAGATCCCCTTTCAGAATGCTCATGCATCCAATTACCATTTTTAATACCAAGTCTATTTATACCATCAACAGTGTTCATAAGCATGGTTCCCAACATCTTAGCCCCACCATCCGTGAATTGTAATAATTGTTTAGCCTGTAAATGTCTTGTATATAAATTGCCTGTGACATACATTCTACTAGTTGACGTAGGAATGATTTAAGTTCGATGTGACATCTGTAGACACCAACGTGCAGATGCAATATCCCTATTTATTAAATCACTATCCAATTTACGATCGTAGACACCACGTAGGTCACCAAACAAAGCACAATAATCTATAGGGGGTGATATAATAAAACGATTTACGGAATTATTATCCCACATGCTATGTAGATATGGCACTTTCCAACCTACTACAAGGTAGTACCTGACACCAAATTTTATAGGTAAGTTCTTCATATAAGACCTTGCAGAAGTACGGGGCTTTGCACCGTATAGTGTTCTCATTGAGCGCACTAGCCGCAACTCGTACAGATATTTTGACACAATTCATTAAAAATGTTCCGTCATCGTACGTGAATTCCATAACGGGTCAATGACGGCCTCTTCATGGAAAAGTCTGGAGTACAGTGGGAGAAGTTCACGGATCTTTAAAAACCTATCTACCGGTAATACACGTTTAAAATCTTCATTTCCATGGAATAGTTTCGCTGACCAGTATTCGTTTAGATCATTTAATTTAGATATTAAAGTGGCAATCTTTATACCGACATACGCGAATAGTTCTTCACTTTTAATTTATTTTTTTTGAAATGAGCTAATTTTTCGTGACATTTTTTTGTTCGTCCAATTTCTCACACATTCAAAGAATTTGTTCTGCATTTAAAGATGAAAAGTCCTTCTTCTTTCCTTGTTTTATATGCATTTATTATAGTTGCAGGTTGTATAATATATATATTCTAGTTGTATCAATCCATTTTCGTATGTAAGGTACATTTTACGTTTATTAGTCTCGCTCCATACCCTCAACTTCGACTACCTCAAACAACTCAGATTCATTTTCTTCCGTACCTCCATTATTCATTATTCCTGCCTAGTGGAAGTTATATTCCTCATCTGAGTCGCCTTAGGTAGTTCATGGGTTGAGGGTTGATTGAAAAATATAAATATCAGTGTTTGTAGTCCGTTCCAGTTGAGGGTGGGCCGTCCAGTTTCCTCACCACCGGTTCTCACGGTTTGAAAATTTTCTTTATCCGCTTTGTTTTTATTCAACATTTTCGTTCCATTTTCATACTATGAAGTGCTGGCAGTACTGCATTTCAGTGCCATTTTCTGATTTTTTTTCCAATCCCCAATTTGCATGTGACAAATCATATCAAAGCTGTACAATAATCTTACACGTTCAATTTTTTATAAATTTATTTTCATTGGATTTTCAGTACTCTTTCTATTTCAAGGAATCACAGCCTCAAATGACTAAATTTATTATAATCAAGTTTAATTCATACAGTAATATTGTGCACTGATTGGTTGTACCATGATTGAAATTCACATTATTCGCCTTTCCACCAATCCTCACTCATAATTCACCGTAATTATCTATACTATTACCTACTTATCTAACCGTCCTTAAAGGGCTAAATTGAGTGGACAAAAAATTAAATTGCCAATTTTTGTCGTTTATAACATCGATAAAAGACTCTTTTTTTGGAAAGTAAAAACCAAATTTTAGAAAATCGTTGAAAATTGACGATTAAGACTACTAGTTTTTTGAAAAAATTCTCCATATGGAGGACAAGATTTTGCGGAAAATCAATTAGATAATTTTCTACAAACAGAAGCAGTCTTAACAGAAGATGAATTGCCGAAAAAAAACATATAAATTGAGTGAGAAAAAAAATAAATCGCCAAGGGTTTTCGTTTTTAATATCGAAAAAGTCCCTTTTTTAGAAAGTGGAAAATATATTTTAGAAAATCGTTAAAAATCGCCGATTAAGACTGGTATGTTTTGTAGCCTACATTGCAAGCTGCAAAACAATACAGTCACTGTTGTAACATTATCAGCCACAGGAGTGGAGCTAGCTGATGGATATTTAGACTTATTTGTCATATTACTTTGATGCTGAGGGCGAGATTGGGACTGGTTTTGAGTATTATATATGTTTTAAACTCCAAAATTGGCGTTGTAATGTGCTGCTGCCACTGTCACCGCTTCCTCCGCCTTTTGCATGGAGGAATTAGTAGCTGGTGGAGGAAATGAAGCAGTAGAGGTATTGCTGAATTGGTTTGTTGCAGAACCAGTTGAAGGACGTACTGCTTTTTTCTGTTGTGTTGGAAGCTGAAATGGCGTGGGAGGGGCAGGTTGAGGTGTGGGATTCTGTGTCGGAGTGTAGTTGGGGTTGGTAGCAGACCTGTTCTTATTATTCATGGCATTTGAGTTGTAATTGTTGTTGTTGTTACCAATGGCGGCTAGCAGCTCTTGCATGGAATTTTCGTTCGCAATTGTAGGGGGACGGAGCAGTAACCGGTGTCTTCCTTTACAAAACAGATAATAAAAATATACTAAAAAGAAAATTTATTGCAACTGCTGCCGCAAATAAAAATTTATATAAAACGTTTTCCTCCATATGAAATTATCTTTTTTGCAGGAAATTAAATAAATGATTTTTTGATGCAAAAAAAGAGACACTGTATATGAAGGCAAACTCCATGTGGAAAGAATTTTTTCAGTCATTGCATCTCGGTCACATCTGTCTTATTATTGACCTAGTATTGGATGAAGAACTTCCAGTTCTTCGACCAAGACCCAGTGATAATGTTAGAAGAAACACGTGGCTACAGATGTTGTCGTCACTAACGTCATTCATCGTTCCCCCTGTCATTACCTCTTTCACACTGTTCATCACCTCATTCATTTTCAATGGTCTTCGCTCGTGTCTGCCTCTTTCGTAAGCTACATCATATATATGCAACAGTTTCATTTCTTGCAAGTAAATTATTCTGAATATTTCAAGTATACGGAATACTTTAAATACAAGTTGAAATAAAGGAAAATGTTGGTGGTATTTTGCGTCCCCTATTACGGGAGGCAAAATACCACCAACTTTCCATTCATTTGTTATCGAACTCCCTTAAACTAGATTTAATCATATATGGCTTCATCATGTTCCACCAATATAGGCAAACAGCGCTTATCTCTATTATGTGGGAAATGTGACAACTTACATTGAATCGAAATTCGTCTTAAACGAACAGCCGGTATCCACGTCAACTTTATTTCAACCTTTATCTAATAAGACCAATCAATCGCCACAATTTTTTACTATTCTTATTCAATTTTTTTTCTATGTAATATGGAAACATGAAAATATGTCTTATTTAATTATTTTATCTTTTCATCTTCCAATTTCAAAAACCTTCGTCCAACCATCACCGTCACTCTATCCATCATTTGATCCAAAATAGATGAATATAATCTAACCCACCATTCTATTATTATCACCATCACCATATTTAAATAATAGAGTCGGATCTGTGAGTATAATTTTTGTACGCATGTACGTCAAGTGCAGTAAGTTGATCTCCATTATGGCAATCAGCTTATGTATGATACGAAAGATTGGAAATAAAATAAATCTTGATAATGTGAGATAGAACTGGAATAAATTTGTTAAGTTTTAATTGAAGTAAGACGTAAGATATTCCAGAGAGAACATACTAAGCGTGTTACACGCCTCTCGGGTTCTGATAATTACGTGATACGTATCAATTGTTACTTCTATACGTTTGGAGGAACATTCCCATATGTCTAATATTCAGTAAGTTACATCACATTAATTATAGCTAATAGGGGACTTCAGTTACGACGATGTTATTAAATGAGGAGGGAATGGAGATATGATGTAAACTGGTACTCCTTTAGTGGCTTAAGAATCTGTGAGATGGCTTTTAAAATAGGATGAATTGAATTCCTTCACATCATTCTGGTGGTTGTGCATGTTTCAAGCTTACGGTCTCATGACTAATTTCTTCCATGAGTCGTAAAAAATTGTAGTTCATTCCAACAGTATTTTAGAAATATTTTAATGATATAGATACGCCAATCACTTTCGGGTCTTCATATAACCTTGCCAAACTTCAACAAAATTTGAACAACACATTGCTTTTAACGACTATGTGCACATGTAGTGGCGCATAAATTTCATATTGAAGGGACGGCTTGCGCATGCTCACTGAATGTAAAAGTTTTGAACAGAATACTTATTCCAGGTCGAAAACCACCGATTGATGATATAGGAAAGACAATTTTCGGAGACGGTGGGATTTTCATGACGAATTCTGGCTTTCGTTGTTCTAGGCAACACCAAAGAAAATGGAGTACATATTATTTAATGTACACAAATCCGTTTGAACTACCGTTTATAACATTTCATCTGTTTGAACTTGCGCGAGGAACCAACCCCAAAAACAGAAAGTTGTAAAGAATGCACTTGTTCTAAATATGGTTCGTCTGGGAAGGAGTGGACAGTTTGTATGTTTTAATGAAGATATACTATATAATACATCATAATTCATCCATAATCATGTTGTTATGGTTGTATGGTGATGAATTCAGTGTACGAGTTGAGCCATATTGCCGCAGACATGTCAAGTAAACCTAGGGAATTATTTTAAAGATAACCCGAATTTGAAAATAGCAATACCCAGACTTAACTAAAAACTTACAACAGTTCCATGTTTCAGTTAGGTTGAAAGAACGAGCACACATCTTTAATAAAAGTTTCAATGATTTACTTTTCAGATTTACAACAGCTCTTAGAGAAATTTTCATTTATAATATGTTCTCTTTCCGTGATAGTTGATAATAATATTCTACAGAGAAAAGTTTATCACATGCTTTAACACTTAACCCTAGGTTAAATTTTTATGAAGTAATTCTCAGATTGTACTTTTTCAATATTTTATGTCCTCTTTTTCTGATAATTAATTAAAAAACTAACATTGACAATTTTATTGACAGTAGTACATTCTTAAATTTTCAACAGAATTCGGCCCTGTCGTTACAATCAGACAAGGTAAGAATTGGACACCCGGTGCCTTTTACGGTAATTAAATTTAAAAATAATAAGGCATTTATGTGCCATTTTCACACAATTTCATTACTGTTCTTAATCCACCACTTTCTCAATTTCTCACATTCTCCCAACACATTTCGTTCCCCAGTTTCAACCATCACAAATAAAATTGCAACGATCAGCGCCGCAAAAAGATAGTTCAATCATCAAAGATACCCAACGGCGATCTCAACATGTCTCTTCCCACGGCAACAAACGACATGCACTAGCATTCTTGAAGAGGTACGTATACATTTATTGACATCTACATTTCATTATTTCTGCTATTACAATTAATAACTTTTATTTTCTGTAATGACTTCTTCTGAATTCCTTTAACAGGTAACTTCTATTCTTTGACTACCCCCTTAACAGGTTCCTACTATTTCCAATTTTATACTCATATTACAATTTCATATTCTTTTCATATAAAATATACCGACATCTTTCCTATTAATGGTATTTCTTTATGCATTTCCATATGTCAGCAGATCAACATGGTACATATATTTACACTAAGTTCATGGATATAATTATTGGATTGTTCGTTATATTATATATATTTATATGTGCGTATGTGTATTTGTATGTTATAATTTCCTTTTTGATTGAGGAGTTGCTCAGATGTTGTTTTTAGTTATTATTATTCCTCTCTTTTTGCAGTAATTTTTGTTCCTTTCACTATTCATATTAATCTCAATTTTTAATAGTTGCCTCTTTATCATGTCTTCTATATTTCCACTTTTTGTTATTGTTCTATTTTTGTTCTTATGATATTTGCAATATCACATAGTATGATATCTTTCTAAAAATAATTATAACATGTATACCTTAATTGGTATACATGTATTGCAATGTGTATTGCACATATTCTTCATATCAATCCCATATACAATCATACCATCCCTACATATAGCCGATGTACATCATAAAACGCAGTCAGCGTCCACTTTCTCATTCATGAAATGAATGTTTCATGGATGTACCATTGACGATTACACCCCAAAAATGGATGAATTATTATAGTGTACATACTGTACGCTTTTGCATTCAACAGATGACTATAACAATCAATGTGACCTCCATTCTAAACTACATTTTTCGCAGTAGTTCATGAATTATTAATTCATCGTTTCGTACACAATGTGTAGTTACGACGCTAGATGACATACACAACAATCACCTGTGAATGAAAGAAAATTGTAATGATACATTGGTGTAATTTTTCAATCAATGAATGTTGGTCTGGACTATTTCTTCAATTCATTCACTGCCGTCCGTGAGTAAATTCCTATCTCTCATACATTAAAATATACAGTATTTGTATTCCAAATTGATTGCCCCATACATTTTATGATCAAATTGTGTAAAATTTCCCTTCAGTTACCATCCGTAACCATGCAGACACTGTAGTTTCTTCTATGTAACCTATACGGACACCAAAATTTGCAATATATATATATATATATAACACATCCTCCAAAAAACTACGCCTTTTGAACGTGGGCATTCAGTTTCGGAAACACACACGCAATAGAAATTCTCGTCAGAACAAAAGCAATTTCCAAAAGACTTAGAGGTAATAGGAAAAGTACAGTTAAATGGCATGAATGTGAGATGGTTGGAAAGAGATAAGTAGCTACTGTACTTCGAACAAGAAATTCACAGTCAAAATTCTGCAGCATATATATTTGGGAGATATTGAAGGTTATAGACTAATCCTAACAAATGTAGACATAGATGAAAGAACAAATCATAAACTGGAACGAGGTTTATAACGGCACATGTTTCAAAAAAATCCAACAGAGCCGCTTTGACTCCATCTTTCACCTAGGTGAACGGTGTGAATAATTTCGCAATCAGCTGATTGGCAAATTATTCACATCATATGATAATTTTAAATAATTTTACGGCATAAAAGACACACCAAGTAACCGGCCTCATATGTATGATCCATTTATAACCACTAAATTTGAAAATTTAAAAATCCAGTTCCAAAATTATGAACGTAATGTTTATGTCGAAACACATCTCTCAATGATCACTTACGCTATTAATCGGCCACACTCCACAACCTGCTTAATCCTCACCTCATTTTCCATCAACACATTTATTACCCAAACCATCACCTCATTCCGTTAACCTACAGTACCAGATGTAGTTCGTCTCACTTTTATCAGCTTAACCATTATTTTTCATACCTGCATTGTATTTCACTACTTCTTCCCGCACTCCACTTTTCGTTTCCTCTTTCAATTCATTCATCTCCCAACCCCCTGCGATACCTGATTTATATAGTCCCAACTTAAGGTCATTGAAAGTTTTGTATTTCAATTCTTCAGCACTCAGCAGGGCATCGCTGCGGGTAATCAGCTGCTCATTCCATAATTCCAAATCAGGTCGGCCATCTTCTGTGCAGATCTGAGACTGGATGGATATCCTTCCAGCCCTGGAACCCTAGTATGCTATTCTGGGTATGGCGAAACTCCCGGTATACGCGTGATCTTAAACCCATTTTATATAATTCCTCAATCCGTGAAGCAAGACTTCCTCGGTCTTCCATCCTCTACAATGACGATTCATCCGAATCTTAATGATTCCTTCCCTTATCATGATAACCCACTGTCCTATAAATATGTTCAATGTTTCTTGCAGCCTTTTATCTACTGCCCGACGTATTTCATTCCCCCTCCTTCCTATCTACGGACGGATTGGTACTGGCGTAGAGGTGTGGGAATCTTTCCGTTCCCTACCTTGAAGCTTATCTTTTATCTCTCTAGAGGACTGCAAGCCGCGAAAATGTCAGTATTTGACACTTTTTGTCTTCCAGGGACATCACCTGGTTGGTTACTTTACTTTTCCATTCCCTGTCAAGACCAATAATCTCTATGTCGATATTTTGCTTTAACTACGGTAGAAAAAAAGGTGCCCATATGGTTGTGCACTGCGGTTATCCCGTATATCTCCGAATTTTTAATATTGTTTTTCGAGCACTCTGTTCGAATTCCGGATACAAGATTTATCAAGTTACACATTTTTATATATACATAAACACATTCAGTCCCAAAAACGATGTCAGAATAATTTCAGATTGCGACTCGAGAAATTGAAAAATGAGATAGGTTATGTAAGTTCGTACCCATATCTCAGAACAAGTAAGGTCTCGACTACAGTAGAGTCTGAAATCTGATTTAAGTTTCTAAACTATATTTTTCCATACACTTCCGCGTAAATTTCTACATTACATTTCTGTAATTCGTTCATATTTACAGGCATACCATCTATCTATTTCTTACAGAATCTTCCTCCAAAATTAGTCTGAATTGATTACACATGCTATTATTTCCATATTAAATGTATGAAAATACTGTTTCTCTATTGCTTACAGCATCCTCCTTTCTTATAAATATGATTATTCATCCTTTACTAATTTTATTCTAGAATTGTTTACACGTGTTCATCTATCATTTGAGCCTTTATTCTCCTTTCTTTTGCTTCTATTGCACCAAAAAGGAGGCCTCCTTTTCTAACTAAAAGAAATCTTCTGAGTGACTTGACTTGACTAATCTCATCTTCACTTGTCAAATTGATGCTAATTCAAAGGCCACTAAATACGCAGGGGAATGTTGAAGATTCAGATGAAGACGTAAGTAGGGCTGCAGTGAGACATATCGAACAATCGGATACACACGGGTTGCTCGAGGTGCTGTGTTGATCTTCATCCTGGTACAATTATGCACCTTCACCGGCTTTGGTCTGGAGGGCCAGTTAGTATCCCCGCCGTGGATCGTAACGTTCCCTCCATTGCTCGATTTCTGTCGACATATATCAAATTCGACGAGACGCAGTGTCTTCGAATTTAATATGTGTCGACAGCAATCAAGTGTTTCTATTCAATTTATTGCCATTCTAGTCACCTTCGGGGATTAGGCTATTCGAATGCGTGTTGTGGTTAGATCTATCTCTCCTTCCGAAAGAAAACTATCTCTCGATGAAGTAAAGTTGCTGAAATCTAGGGTTCTTTTCGTCTCTCATATAATGTCTACCTTCTTTACCTTTTCTCCTCTCCGAGGAGCTGTATTTATACTGACTCAGTCATGTTAGTCTAAATGTCTCAATAAATGTATTTCGAATTCTTCTGTAGGCAAACTAATTCAAATTCAGCTCAATCTATTCCACATTCGTCAATGCTAAATATTGTGATCTCTACAAGTATTAATACAGACACGCGTTGACTGAAAAACTTGTGAATCATCGATAAGTTCATATCCTTGGTCTCGCGTTGTATTACACGAAGCTCACACTTGTATCAAATTGACATCTGTTCGAGTCTATTTGACACTCCAATCACTTTCTTTTCGTGTAATTCACTCATCCGGTCTTACATGTGTGCAAACTGGCGTGATAGTTTTACAATGGTGCAAGATGAACAATAGAATGTTCCGCTTTTCCCCGAAAAAACAAATTAAATAAAATGGAAACTGCCGAGAATCTAATTAGGTCGTCATTCATCGGCAGTTAAAGACCGCCAACTGAACTATATAAGCGACGTCATCATCTTTTACAATCATATTCCAGCGGGCGTATAGTGTATCATACCAGTGTATAGTAAAGTTGTTTACTGGCAGTACAGTGTCTGATGACAGTCGTGTTACAGTGTGAATTATCCACTATTTATTATTACACGTTCCTTTTATTTTGGTTCACATAGTAATTCTGTATTCCTCCTCGTCCGTTCTTGCATGCCATGATTTTATGTACAATTTTACATCGCCGTCGGTGGTAATTCCTGGGTTCCAAATCATCCTTTTGCGATGTATTCTCAACTATCAACCTAGAAGACGCTGCTAAATTGGTGCTATTCTTTTTATCCCCCTTTTCCAGACATCCCGGTTTCCGTATCATGCGTAAATATTTACGCAGCCAACACGATTATTTTGATTCATCTTGACAGCGGTTTTCTCCGATGCATATCCACTATTTAATCGTTCGTACTCTTTGTTCATTTCGCGCTTCACTACGTTATTTTGGGTGGTAGTTCCGGGTTCCCAGATCAAGTGAGCCAATTCTGCATCTTCTTTTGATTCTTCAACATAATTATTAATTTTATATATATTTCTGCCTACTTTCTCTCCTTTTGTTCCCTTGATATCATCCATTCGTTCATCCTCATTATGCATATCTTCACTTTGCACCAATATTTCATCCGGTGCAGCCGTTGCCCATTTCGCTACACTCCCTGAGTTAGTTCCATTTCCAGCCCCCACTTCTTTTGTACCAACAAGGACTGCATTCATATCCGAACTATAAATTCCACGGAACCCTCGGGAAGACTTCACTACTTCAATTGAATAATCATCTAGACAGTACAGCTCAACAGAAACATCTGGAACTATACCCCTTGCAGCTGCATCGGTACCGTTTTTCTCTCGAAGAATCAGCTTATGTGATAGTTCTTCACCGCTTGCCGTTAGGTCGCGATGCTTGAGACACTTTCTCTGTGCAGATGCAGAAGATGACAACATAGTTGATTATAGAAGTATTCTTTTGTTGTTGAGAAATATTGAAGTCAGTTGACGACTTCTAGTTGTGAAGAAGTATATCGTAACGTTCAGACATATTTAAAGTCAGTTGATGACGTCTGGTTGTGAAGAAGGATATCGTATTTTGTGTGCAATATATAGAACAGAATATATTGCGATGTTACAATGGCTTCGCTTCAGTTGTATGACTTAGATGATCGGTTTGTTGTCTTTGTTATCATAACCGGAAATCTTGTTATAATAAACAGATCTCTTGTATGACTTTTTTAACTGGACGGTGCTTCTGTAACAACACAATAATTGTACCGTTTCCGGGTTTGTTTCACTCACCCCTGGTATATTGCAGCATATTTTTGTGGCGCAAAATATTACTCGCCAATATTTTCGAACAATTTTCCTCCATATGGAGGCCGACAAATTGCAGAAAATGAAATGATTTTTTGTTGCAAAAAATTACATATTTAATTTTGTGCAAAATCGTTTCTTCCATATGGAGGACAGTTTCAATATGTTTTCTTCTTCTGTTCCAGTTGCACAAACAGGTCCAACCCGACGACCTACGGAAAATTAAATAGTTGATTTTCTACAATATATACCAGATTGCAACATTATATAACTTTCCCGGACATAACATCGCGGTGCTACTACCGTTATATTACCTTATTTACTTTCGATCATGTTCTTTCACTATCAACATCTACTATTGCGCCTCTACTCAATTAGTACGACCTCCCACAAGCGTCATCATACCTTTGCAGCAACACTTTCTTCAAAATCATCATATCAGAATAAACATCTACACACATCAAGTCAAATTAGAATCAACGGCGTACAATTAGATCATTTCAACAGCAACTTCACACTCCATATATTTTTCGCCACCAACATCAGCCACACGGATTTCACAATCAAGGTGAACATTATTCATCCTATTCCCCAACAGTTTGAAACTGCTTTTTCAACAAGGAACTAAGCAACATTACAACATTTCATCTTTAACCTCTACTCTAGAATGCTCTAGCAGCAAAACTCAGGCCCTGATTCTGAATTCACTCGATTCCTGCTGTCTTCCTTCATTGACAGTTCCTCTGGTTCATATTTCAAAGAAAACTTCAACTACATGAATGTCAACTTCAAGAATTATCTGGAATGGTTGAGGCTCCATGACAACCCGATTTTCAAGGGCATAAAAACACGTTTAGAGAGCAAGGCGAATGACAGCAAAAAGGCTTTGAAGCAATCTGTATTCGAGTCTATAGGAGCTAATGGTGAGAAGTTCCTAGCACAAATGGGTTCTCGGAAAGTGCGTCAGATATCTCGTACGTCTCTCGCCATATACACATATGTTTGTAGAGCTAAACGCACACTGCAAATGTTCACTGACTCATTCAATGACAATTTCACTTCAACTGGATTCTTAGTTGGTCTAACATTCATTCAAATGATCATCCAGTCAACTGGAAAAAACCTAGACGGAACCCATTTAACATGTCTATCCCAACAACTTTAGAATGTCTCCTATTTTACCACAGCATTTCATTCGTATCTAGGAAATTGTAGAGAAAAAATTGTAAGACGCGTAATAGAAATATTCTTAGCATCAAACATTCCACTGGTACTAGAATAGGGTTAGTTTGACAAACAATTTTCAAGGCTTGGGCAAGACTGGCAACATTAATCAACATGCCTCTAGTCAGTACAATGATGTCACCGTACATCGTTTACAACTCAACAACATCATCAAGATTCGAAGTTCTTTCTACAAGGAACGAAGTTTTTTCTCCAGTTACTCAAGAAGCAAAATTTACGGCAGATGATGAACCAGTCACTGTCAAAAGAATTGGTGTCCAAACAAGCTTGGATTGGAACAAACAGAGTGGACGCAGAATTTTGTTACATCGCATCTTCATGTTTTACTAACTTACACAAAATATTGTGCACAATTTCGTTGTACGACCCGGATTCTAACATGAAATCAACTCCATTGCCGAAACCTTTCTTTTGTGATCCGCAAAGTTCGTAATTTCCGAAATCATTTTCTGGTATACCTGGTCGTGTCTCCGAGCGGCTCAACTTATCCGTTCTAGTTAGTAACACCATGTAAATTATTGTAGACGTTGATGATAATATTTCCCCTTCAGAGAAAACGGAACAGGTTATGGTAAACGTGAACTTGAACCGTCTTCCAAGAAATTTCATAGATATGAGAAGAAATCAAAGGTTTGTGGTAACCAAGATATGGAAATACCAATATTCGGATATACCAAGAGAAGTTAGGGAGGAATATGATGTCAAACCACCAGCTTCAGGTGAGCTGACTAAAATGGGATTTAAAGCGAGGTAAGTGCTGAAAATAAGTATGTAGAATTACTGTTGCTGATATAACTGCGGTTTCCAGTCCCTCGCTGACGCACATGAAAATACTATTGGTCAGACTTTACAAGATAATGTTCATTTCATTCTAACAGACCATGTATACAACATTATATATATATCAACGACTATCCAAATTCAGATCATGATCAGTTCACGGAAGAAAACATGAAAGAATTGGTTGATTTATTCGAAAATCTTTTGACACCGTGAAGCCATGCGCATATTTTTTTGTTCGGCAATGCAATTTTCTTACTGGGTTCAACATATTTAATCGGAGAAGGAATTAATACAATTGGAAACCCCCGAAGATGATGAAATTGGAAAAAGATACAAGACTGGAATAAGTATTTTTAGTTTGGAGGAAACACCGCTCCATTAAACGAAGACAAGGGTTTATTATGCATCAGATCCAAGAACACCCCGTCTCACGCATTTCTACGTGGTTGAACATGCAGTACACTTCTGGAAGAATGATATGGTATGGGATCACGCTGTGAAAAGGATAAGATACAGTCGTTCTGGATTCATTACTTCTGTTCGTCCCGGAACATGTAATGAAATGAATAACATCCCAAGGGTCCCTATCAATGAAAATGTATTCCTTCCATCTCAGACGAAATATTCCAGTCGAAGACGAAATCCTCAACCAGATCAAAAGTCAAGGCAGTTCGTGATGTATGTTATCCCCAAATTTACCCATCCTGGAGATTTGGTTGTGTCTCCATGCGCTGGTACATTTTCT
>JAULBU010022966.1:0-18627 GCA_032358235.1 Odonthalia washingtoniensis
TTCTTGCCGTACCAGTTAACGTCTGCCCCCTTAATGAGTGACGTTATAGTCCAAAATAGGCGGGTCGTATCTGGGACATTCTACTTCATGACAAACTGTCTAAATGGGGATTCCATTAGTCAAAAGTCCAGCACCATCTCTATTTTCTCAGAAGGAATGAATTTTATATCATCATCAACGTTGATTTTGACTACATTGCATATGCTTCCAACTACCAGCCTGGTAGTTGGAAGCGAGCATTGCTGGTACTGCGTCCCTCATAGACCAATTCAAGGGCATGTTGACATCAAATTTCGATGCGAAGTTGTACGGAGAGATGAAATCTTTTATCCGCTGGACCGTCATGCGATCACCTACTTCGCTGAAAATCTACCATCGACAATTCTTGAAACTACTTCTTGTTAGATCTGGTTTACAATAGTGTAACAACGTTTTCCCCGCCTAGGTGAAATCAGTGACTTGCAGCCACATCTACAAAGTGAATCTCTTCTAAACTTCTACGAACACCATAATTTCTGCATAATGGTCGATGGAATGGCCTCCCTCGCGGCATGCACTAGACCATATCTCACTTATGTCATGTCATCCCTCGTTCGCCACCTTCATGATCCATGTAATAGACATGTTCTTCTGGCCAAACTAGTACACCGACACCAATCTGGATTATTAGGTTATGGTATTACGGTTCCTCCCCATCTCTTTCTCCGCCCTGATAGACTCCATGTGGTAGTTGGCGCTGGCTGGGGTGGTGACATTTAACATCGCGAATCAACAACTGGATTCATAGTAAGCACCAATGCCGCTACCATATTTTGTCTAATCAAACGCCAAACAATCGTCGATCTTCCCTCCGCGGATGCCGATTATATATCATTATTCGCATGTGCAAAGACATTTTCTTGGATGCGCAAGATGTTCTGGGAAATTTGTCATCAGACACGTTGGGATGATATAGTCAATCTTTCTGCAACTATAATTGAATCGGACAGCACATCTGCGATTTCTATTGCAACTAGAGACAATGCAACATCACGTACCGTACGTGAAATATTGCTAGAGACAATATATTTAATGTGATGGTGCTTGAGATCGATATGTTTTTGTCAAAACATACTGATCTCAAGAACCATAACATTCTATATCTATATCTCTTATCTCTCTCTGCAAGTCGCAGTATTTTCATGTTCAAGAAAGTCCCGACCAAATTTCAAGTAGCTAATGCATTGACAAAACCTACAACTTTTCATGTTTTGGATCGCTTGCCGACCATAGACTTTATAGCCCGTAATAATGATTAAATGTTCAATGCGTATGACATTTTGATTAGAACTTCCAGATCTAAGCTGGAAGATGGAACTAATGCAAGAAAGTCATTTAAAAATCGCATGTACAACATTCTAATGAAATGGTCTTCAGAAACGACCGTCAGTTCGAGCTCCATTGCCACCGATGCAGTGGAAAATCCTACCTACCAACCAACACCAGAGAATGTCCTTCCTGTTCCCGCTAGTACATGTTCTGAGAGGTTTGAGCAGAACAAACAAAGAGAAACTAGTGAAGATGAAATTTAAACTTTTTTTGAGATAAGCCACTTCTTCATATATTTTCTACAAGATCATTCTTTAATTTCAAGTGCCGCTACGAGGCTTCGATACCAGCTATATGATGCTCCCGAAAGGCATCTCTTCTCTCACCCGTTATTTCGTGAAGAAAAGTAATTCTCTCAGCAAGATCTTCTCCATCATACTGCTCGAAGCGAAGACGATGAGTCCCTGTAAACGTGTACCGCCGCTCCTCGCATGACATATTGTGTAAAATAATTCAGTCCTTTCCTACCAGAGTCTTGTCCTCCACATGGTAATGGCGACATGGCCGATAAATTATTTAAAACAGTTCAAATAAAACCCCAGGCACTCGCTCTACCGCTTTTCTCAGTGCTCCTTGAATTGAACGAAAAGCTTTTTTCTTCTCTGTCCCTGTAGAAGACAATGTCTACATTAAGTATCTCAGTCTACCATAAATCCCATCGCACAAGTAATAAAAAATATATATTGAAACTGGCAACATTAACACCTTCTGGGTTCAATGGTTGCCATATACCATTCCGTATATCATTAAAAAGCTGCAAGTGTTCAAAATTTTGTATGTCGTTTTTGGTGCCAAGAGAACCAAAATTAGACCACCAGATATGCAATTAGTCATCGCAAATTACCTCCAGTCTAACAGTTGGCACCATGTTTTTATTTTTACATATACCCTACCAGGACAAATAAAACAGGTCCCACTCCCTGCTCGAACATTCAACTCATCCAAGGCATCCAGAAAACCCAAGCTGAGAATATTCTCCTGCAATCCTCCTTGCCTCATTCTCATTTGGAAGACGCAGTCATTCTTCTCCATGATTGTCAATAATGGCTTGACACAATTTTTCCATGCACTCCAAATTCGTTGATCATGACAGACGTGACTGTTCTACTACAGACGCAGCAAAATAGCGGTCTTTCAGCATGGTGAATCCTGTGAAAAGTTTTAGATCTGTACTGGCATGGAAAAGTCCAGTGAAATTACGCTATTCATGAAAGTAGGTGTCTTCCCAAGAAAGTGTACCAGCTCTGATAGTCTCGTCAATTATTTATTGGCACACGGTAATGCTATTGAAACTGTTCTTCATCACATAGAGGCTTCTTGTCTCCATGAAAATTCATTCGACAAAACCATTCTTGGTTCATTCTATTCGCCTTACATCGCCTCTTTATTCTCTAATACTTTTCTCTCCCGACTATGGATACACTGCGCACTTGCGATCTTACCAATTTTTCCTTTATATCCGACGCCATCTTCGACCTCATCTCCATATATACAAAACCGCAGAAAAAATCTCCATCATCTCTTCGTCTGACGAGAGTTATATAAAATGGGATCCATGTTCAGCAACTAGAGGCTTTGAAGTGTCAACTACAATACTTATTAGTGTAGATTAGTTGCATGGAGACATAAATAGTGCTTTGTATAGTGTTTTTACAGTTCTTTTATTTGTAGTTGTTTTATTTGACGATTTAGACGGGGCTGACAGTTTTGAGGGATCGTTTTTGTGATAATTTTATGTTTAGCCACAGCAGGTGACGGAAACCCAGATGGTGTGATTACAGGACTATTATTTGTTCCAAAAACTGCTTCTTCTAATTCCATTTCCCTTAAAACAGTGTCGGAATATTCGCTTTCAGATATTTCCCCCTGTCCTTAAGCCTTATTTCCCCTGTATTTTTATTTTTATGTTCTTATTCGTATTCACTGTTAAAAATAAAGTTACTAAGTTAGTATTTTATTTGCAAAAATGAAACTTATTTTAAGTCAGGAAAAAAACCAAAAATAACTTCCTGTTTTTTATTTTTTTCTCTGACTTAAGCAAAAACTGGATTGAATCCTAGAGTAATACGATGATTATTAATAATTTGTATTTCTATCTAGTTTTCTCGGATCTGAAACATTTGCTAGGAATGTCTTAGTCTGCGAAAGTGTAGACGCTTTTAACACGAACTTGTCTTTAATTTAGACTCTGAACCTTAATTGGTCTGTAATTGTTGATCGAGTTGTTGCGCTCCCTTATAAGTGTCGCTAAACTGAATTCTGTGAAATTGATAATCGATTCCAAGAAAATCCAACAGACCGATTTTCGAGGCCATCTTTTATATTGGTAAACAAATAGTAAAACATATCAAAAGATCAGAAGATAGAAATATCAACCAAAAACATAGATCCCCTCATACACATAAAAGTAGTAAACAAATTACTTACAGTAGAAAATATCTTAACGAGATTTGTAAACGTGTAGATAGTGTAGCGTAGAAATTACGTTTTGGGCAAAATAATTTGTATATATTACATATTAACACAATGGTCAAGATTTGCAAGGTGTCGGGGGCCTAAACGTAACATTAACTCTTAATTAAAATGGCGATGATATGAACCGTTGACGGATAAAATTTATCCGTCAACGGTTTTCATTACATTTAATGTAAGCTGCGTTGACAATGACGTGTACAATAAGTACGTGTCATAAAAATGTATAGTATTCCACAATTTACTACCATGATTTACTACTATAGTCATACATGAGAATCATCATTGATATCGTTTTTTCGACAACTGCAATAATCTTTTGGAATTTCTTTAACAGATCAAAAACATTATAAAGTTTCACCCAAATTTTTTGACCACTGAAATCTTTCTTCGGCACTTTTCGGAAATGAAAGATACAGACGCAGTCCGACAAAATCGTCGACAGTACTGTCTCTAATGGCAGCAGTTAAAAAATCTGACACAAATTCGTATTGTCCTATTATTTCAAATTCAAATTCGATATTTGAACATGTGAAACTTGGGCTACTTTTGTAATAATATTATAATAGTAACAATATTACAATATGAATATTATTACCAAATAAAGGTACGGCCATAGTCCAGCAACTGTGAATTTTGCCTCATTGGAAGTCAAAAACATTTTGTTTGTGGTGATGTATTCGAATTGATGATTTTTGAAACAAATGATTATATTTCAAATTGGTTCCCCCGTTCAGTGAATGATAGTACTCAGAAATGTATATATGATATAATGCACGGACGACCAAAGTAGAGAAACCGCACGTGTAAAATGCCCTGAACCAGAGTCTTCTATAGGTCCAATACATCTGATTTTGAATGCAGCCCATGCAAAGTCTGCGCTACACAAGTGCAGCATGCCTCCAGGGGTCGGGTTTTATTTTGTCTCCTGTACTTCATTTGGCTAGCTCTACAAGACGTTTTGCACTTGAAAGCTGGTTCCGAGTCAGAACCTCTGACTCATAGTATTTGTAGTATTTGTCGAATGGTATAGATAGGCCAAAACTTGGCGTATATTAGTCGGTGTATCGATCAACCACTGTGTACCGAAAAAACACAACCTCGTTCCCGGGGCCGCTGAGCCAATCAAAACTTGCCACATTTCGGGCCACAAAGGCCAAAAAAAAGTGGACCGCCACGAAGGGCGATACCGGCTTTACCCTGCGCGACACGGACCCCGTTCCTAGGTGCACCGGCCGGGGATTGAACTGGCAACTACTCGGCGACCTTAGGATCTCCCGATCACTAAGCTACGAGGCTAGTTGAGGGTTGTGTCTGTTTTGGTATTGCTTTATACACCACGAATTAGAGCTTGACAGTACAGTTTATTCACCGCCGGCCGTTTCGTATACACATACGAAACACAGCGGCTTGCCGAATAAACTTGGGGTTTTTCATCCCCATCATCCATCGCTTTACCTAAGCACCGTTTTATAGAATCCTTCTAAAAACCGACGCCTTCACCTTATCAACAAATCACCCCACGGATTTGTTATACATATACTCATACACTCCAATAGTGACATTATTGAAAAGGAGAGTTAACAACTGAGCTAACCGAAACTCTTCTCTGGCAAAGTGGATGACAATATAGCTTTTAATAAAAGAACTCTATCTTAAATACGGTACACGAATACTATTACAAAGTAGTGCATTATGTGTCATTTCCAATGCATCTATGCCATGTAAATATTACACAGCTACTCTGTGTCCATATATGCCAGTCCCTTGTTACCTGCCAGTGAATGCAATATGCTAGCAGCCTACAGCTGCAATACTTACGAAATAAGGATAACTGCATTTTATAAACCATAATTATTGTTATCATCACGAAGCTTTCGATTAATGCTGTTATGATACCTCACAAGAGCCCAAAGTGGAAAATAATGTCTGTACCCATGATACTTTAAGTACAATAAATTTGGAAATCCAGTTCCAGTCGCTGCGTTCTCCGTCCATTCCTCATTGTTATTTTTCCATTCTCTGAGTAGCCATTGAACACCTCTTCTTACCTCAACGGCCATGACACCCTCTCCACCTGCCAGCAGTCCCAAAATGGCCCATGCTGTTTGTACAGATGTGGAATATGCACAATTACCAGCATATCGATTCAATTTATAGCTATTCACGCTTTCTCCCCAACCTCCATCTTCGTTCTGAATAGTACGAAGAAAATAAATTGCTTTTCTCACACTTGGATCAGTTCTAACTTTACATAGACCTAGGGCAGATCTTAAACCAGCAATAACTGACCAAGTACCATAAATAAAACAAACACCCCATTGTCCAAACCAACTTCCATCGCGTCTTTGACAATTTTTCAAATATTTCACACCATTTTCTATGTTTGTTTTATATCTCTCATAGTCAACAGTGGAAAGACAACCAATTACTCTAGCAGTCACATCTGCTGTTACTATGTCTTCAGTTAATCCTGTATCAGCGAATGGGGTTTCCTTTAATAGAATTCCAGTACAATAATCATTACCATCATAAGCTGCCCATCCACCAGTGTTGCTTTGTAAGTTGGATAACCAATCAGCTGCTAGTTTTGCACTACTTTTATTTTCTTGAAATTTATTCAAGGCAGATGCTATGACAGCTGTATCATCAAAATCAGGGTAGAACTCACTCATGATTTGGAATGCCCAACCACCTGGTTTGACACTCTTACTAGAATAACGAGCCCAGTCACCTCGTTTATTTGTGATTTGGCGAGAAGCTAACCAGGTTGCAGATAAATTGCAAAACTCGTCTTGTTCATGCTCACTACACTGTTCGGAAAGTACGTGTAAGCAAAGAGCCGTATCCCATGTGATGGATTTCGATATCTCGATGTACGATTCATTTTCATTTGCAGCGTTTTCGTATAATGAATTTGACAGTGCAGAAAATGCATTAGCCATTCGTTCATCGTCAATCTTTACATTAAGTGAATGATACATTAGGATTGATGCCACGATCGATGGGAAAATTGCACATATGCCGTTTTCACCATTAAGTCTTTCTTCAACATATTCACTCACCTCTTTTATCCCCCTGTTTTTAACGAAATTAGGAACGAAAAGATCCAGTTTTCTAATCATACTGTTCAATAATAATAATATCCTACCAACCATTCCTATTACCTTCTTATTTTCACCTTGCTTTCCTTTTTGTCCATCTTTAGCAATAAACAATTCTTTTATCGTGATAGAATCGCGCTGGGGTTTATTTTTACCACCCCGAAGTGAATAAACAACACACCAAGGAAGTAAATACGTCCTTGCCCAACATGGATACTTCAAATAGTGTATTGGCATCATCCATTCTGGTATCAAAAAACACCAAGCAGGAGTACACGGTAAGATTTCCCAGTCAAGTACCCCGTAAACAGCAAGTACGTTTCTGGTCATAGCATTCACATCACTACTTTCAATATCACCATGAGCTAATATCCATTCTCTTGCCTTTTCCATTTGAATGTTTTCAACTTTTTCACCACATACTTTTAAAGCATAGTATGCCTTTATCGTAACAGATAAATTTCCTTCTTCTCCACGCTGTATCCACCATGATCCATCTTCATTCTGATTGTTTCGAATGTAGTTGAGTAGTTTTTCTTGATGTTGTGCTGGTTGATTTAAATGATGAAGAAGTAAAAGGTATTCACATGTTGGTGATACATCTGTTTCTAAAGGAAATGAAAAGGATCCCCGTGGATGCATATGCGAACGAAGCTGAGCAGATGATTTTTTAATCACTTCATTTAAAAGCTCTTCCATACCATTCATTTTAATAATCTATTAGGTTGTATGTGTCTTTTTAGAATATTCTTTCTGTTCCTAGAATATTCTCCATTTAACATTTCATTATCATTTTCAAATTCAAGCCACGGTTTTAATTGGTTTTATATAATTATTTTATTAATGTGCATAGCTTCCATAACATAACGTACCTTTTTTATGCATGATATGGACATTTTTCAACAAAACGGTTTTACGATGAATGTCAAAACTGTAAACTGTATTCCCATTTCCCCAACTGAACTGTTGGCACGTACTGGGAACTGATCCTCCTTCAGGTTTTATTCTTCTCTAATTTCACAATTATGCTTCTTTTTTTAAGAAAAGCAATAATTCTTTTTTAAAAAAATAATTATTTCAACAGCTCTATTTCAAACAAAAAGGTTCGCTATTTTATTTTTTGTGATTTAATCGATTTATCCGTGCCCCTTTTTTATAATAGCAGTATGCACATGTACAAAAGTCTGAAAATTTTAATAGAATTTTCGATCAAAAGGGTTTTATGAAATAACCAACTTTGAAAGATGTCTCTTTGCATGTAATGTCGATTATGCAAGTTCAAATTCCGTTTTTATTCCTGGTCTTTCAATGTCGATGATTATTCATATTTTGACCATGCTGTCATAGACATGATTTTATATTAAAGTTTTAGCACTGCTGGATAAAAAGTCATAATAAAAATTTCGTATACATTTGGTTATGAAATTGGTATCAGCAGTGTATCACGCTATACAAATGCAGATCCGATAACACACAGCTCCACACGTTCCCACGCGGCACATACACTTCAGCGGCCGACGACGAGCCGGCATCTCCCAACAGAAGGGATACGCGAGGTGCATCGAGACACGTTTGAGTGTTGGACGGCAAGCACGCAGATCACACACACACACACAGACCGACACGGCTTCACCCTCCTTTTAATAAAGGCGCATCTCAAGAATGTTTCTCTGTTTCTGCTGTCTCACACCCCCCTTGATTCGTCTCCCAGCACGATTGTGAAACAACCCGCCAACATCTCAACGAACACTCTCAACTAAATTTGCAATTTTCTCAAGATCCTTGGTTGACCCACGCCATTACGACTAAACTCCTCAGTTTTGGTAGCATATGTTTTCCCCACCCGAGCAAGTACTATGACAAATTTACCCGCCTTACTGGCCGGACCAACAACTATAACATAAGGAGCTCGTATTGCAATGACGCAATCGATCCCTGATCGTATTTTCCGTACGGGCAGAGTGCTAACTACACCCCTACGCTACACGACAGGTGTGACCGCGAAACCGAAAACGGAAAGACCCTTTCGACCTGGTTGAATAGCTACCATTCTCTCAGGGTATCCACACTTCCGGATAGTCAGATTAATCACGGTATACCGTCTGTGAATGGCGTAGTTTTGGGTTTAAGACGAGAGTATCACGCCGAATGGACACCCATTTTACTTCCGTAACGGTGTAAACTGGAACTTGGAAACAACTTGGACATGTGCACAGCACGTTTTCAGTATATTAAGATGCATATACTCGTTTGGAACTATCTACAAGCATCAAAGTGGAAATCAGGATAAAGTTACATGAAGGGGACAAAACTAACACCCGGGTAATCGTTCTGTCCGTTACCAACTCCAAACTAGCATCAACAGACGCTACAAATAGAAACTTGGACGCTATCGGTTCTGAATTGGACCGATATTTAAAAATCAATGGCTCGTCAAAACAAGGTGATCCATTCTCTCCTTTTTGAAAATCGAATCAGTATTCGCCCAACCTTTTCCGCCATAATTTTCACCCGGATTCCATCTATGGACCATATTCATAATTCATACTGCTATACGGAAGAGTGATGAACAATTACGATCAACAGACTGAAGTACTCACGTGGAAGATGGAAAAAGATCAAAACCGCATTTACTGGGATTTATACAAGCGATTGATGAATTCCCAAAAGTGTGGGATGGAGACCTCATGACGATCTTCTCCACCGATCATGTAATTCAATTAGCCCCGCACGCAAAAAACATGTTTCAGATAACCCATAATATTTCAATAGAAAACGGAGGGAACGGAAGTGGAGGTAATAAAAAAGACGATCTGATCGAACCAGAAACACAGAATGGGCTTAAACAGAGGTATTATATCGGAAAAAATATGGCTCACTCCTCTTCTGCATAGATGATCATTGCTTGAATACTGTAACGGTTCGAGATTCTTACACTATTCATAGATTGCATGCATTAATAGACACTTTGCGAGATGAAAGGATTTTCTGTACCGTGGGCTGCAACTATGTTTACTCGAAATTTCCTGTTGTCGAATCGTATAGCGATAAAACAGCCTTTTTCAGCTACCAATACCTCTACCGCTTCAATGAAATGTTGTTTGGATTGAAAAACGGCCTTGGTACATTTCAGCGTGAGATTGAGATCATATTATCATCCATGTGGTAGAATTAAGCCTTAGTGTATCTCGACGACATTATCATAATTTCATCCGACGTCGAACGTCATATAATGCATGTGGTAATCATTCTGAAATTATTATTCGATGATGGCTTCTCAACCAATCAAAATATGTCATTCTTTTTACAAGAATCCATGGAATATTGGTGTAATGTCATGAAGCCAGGAAATTTAGGGTCTTTTCCAGGACCATAAAAACTATTAAAGTCATGTAACATCCTTCGACAGCTACCCAACTCCGCAGATTCCAAGACCTCTGCAACGTTTAGAGAAGCTTCTGCATGAATTTTTCGCGATTGGTATCCCCTCTTACGAGAATTGTAATAATGGAGACACGAAAAAATTCTCAGGCTAGTCGTAAATAAAGCCTTTCGCAATCTTTCGAGCTACCTTCACCCCGGTTTTGGCTCTACCTCGACTTGACCCACACTATGTGGTTGGCACTGGCACTGCCAACTGCGACAATTTGATTTGATGTGTCCTCATGCTTCATCAACAGAACAGCAAGACCCTCGAACCGATCAGATATCGGTCACTTACGTTAGAAAAAGCCGAACAGAACTACGACACACCCCACTATGAATGTGTCGCCGTCTTTTTATCTGTCCTTCTCTTTCGCGTGTGCATTACATGTATCAATTTAACCATCCCTACAGACCACTAATTCCCTCTTTTGATCATGAACCTTTGAACCAAAACGAGGCGCTTACAATGATGGAATATTGACTTCATGGAGTACAAATTAGAAGTAATCCACCGCCCGAGCTCATTGGCGCACGGCACCAAGCCCCTGACGCTATATAAAGCCTACCCATAACCAGAACGGATATATGCGCATTGGAAGACGATACACCCATCATGTACATGCACGATGGATCCGTATATGATACACTATCAAATGTTACGAAAATTACATCATTACTCTTATCCACCGCCAATTTCTCAACCACGGAACAGAAATTACGCCTCACATATTCGGTGGACCTAATCATGTTTCTCAAGATAAAAGCATCCACGAGCGGGCTACCGATTCGAAATAGAAACCCCCATAAATGGTGTATTAGTCTGGCTCTTTATTTCTTTAAGTTTTTCTTACCCACCGTTCTCAGATTGGCGGCGCTTGTCAACGTGTTATACAATAGTCCCTCGTAGAACTAGTTTTAAATCGGTCGTACTTTCCGAAATATGCAGGATTTTCAGGAGTTGATCGCATGTCCGATACACCCCGTCCGGATTTATACTAACGAAACATGCAAAACGACATTCTGTCACACAGCTCAAGAATCCCTCCCATACTCGAAAGTATGTGGTTTGCCGTACCAGCTACAATACCAGCTTCAATTGTTTCAAAAGAACAGATAATTTTAATTCGTGCCTACGGATATCTTTGGTCCACTACCGAAAATCGCACACGAAAATGTCTTAGTCCTTTTTACCAATGTTTGGTACACCAAGTATACCAAATCAATCGAATTGGCCAAGAGAACCACACATGACGGAAAAATCTTTCCTCATACACTGTATATGCAATCTTGGAATTCCTGAACAGCGACGTTATTTACAACAGTCTATACTGCGCTTGAAGTTAAACATTTATTCAGGTCCGTTTTCCATCTTAAAATGAAAGGGCAGCCGAATGCTATATCAAAATCTTCGATAAACGATTTAAGCACTATGTAACTCAACAATAAATGGATTGGTATCATTAAATATAGCCACTAAACTCCGTCTATAATAGTCAAATACACCGTTCTTTCTACATGTATCCCTTCTTGCTCTATTTACTGTGACAACCTCCGAATCCAGATTTCCTATACCCATAGCCGAATACCACATCGGATACGCCTTTGCCAATACCTGCTTCAACACTCACTACAAAGATCCAGATCTTGGGCTAACTTCAGCAAGTAATAACCGACACGGACTCAAATATCCCATTTTGTCAAGCGAAATATAATAAATACGTCGACAAAGCCGTTCGGATCAAGCACCAATTTCCTTTTGGACGAAGTCTTCGTCGACCGTCCTCCCGTATAAATTCAACAATCTACCGCTTCGGATAGTACTGAAGACAAGGTCCACACTATTACTGTCAAAAAACTTTTACCGAAATAGGTTGGTCCGGACTCCATTCTTCGTTTAATCGGTACCAACATAGTCGTCGATGATGACAATGGCGAGCTCAAGATCGCAATTAACAATTTCACTAAAGCCCCGCCACCGGACCCATCGTAACCGCTGGAGCAACATGCCCTACCTGATATGGATTGCATAACACAGCAAATTTGCGATGAAAAGGATACCAACCGCGACAATACACATAAATTGGATGACCTTGAAAAGCTACGTCAACCTCAGGTCACTATGGACTGCATATCCTCCCATTATACACTGGTGCTTCCATGAATTATAAAATCTCATTATCAGAATATTCTGTCCAAGGGGGCTTACGGATTTCTCAACTGGGCCCTACTTTGTTGACTAACTATGGAAAGAAATAAACAGTACTGGGTCTACAAAGAATCGAGGGCGGAAACCCGGCACATCTATACGCACGTACTACGTGCTTTGTAAGCAAAAACAAAAAGTAACAAAAATGAGTCCAACGTTCATACTTTTGCACTTTTTCCGATTTTACGGCTGCTGCTTTTTTGAGTCCATTGCATTACATTTAAAATGGGAAATCATCATCTTTCAATTTCCGATTCATTCTCAAAATGTTTAAGACCTCACTTTGACTAGGTCGCTCAGGATTAAATGATGGGCAAAGAATATTTCTCTTCTACACTGGACTACAACGTTTCCGGTACCGGATCGTAAATTACGGTGGGTGACCGCGCGTTCGAATCCAGTGCAGATGGATTTTAATTTTTGCAGCAAATATACCTCTATAATATTTTCAATTTGGTTGCATGGATCGATATTTGCTCACCTATTCTCGTTCACTGCTCTTTCAAGTCTTTGCTCTCCCACTTCTTCACTCTCCGTGCTACGTCTGTGTCTTTCAAATACGAAACGTGTCGAGAATGTTCGGAGTGGCCAAATATTATTTATGTGTTTTAAAATATTTCCAAATATTTAGAGTACTCTATCAAAATAATTTACATTTAACCGAAATTACCAATTTCCTCAGTACAGAATGTTTCTCAAATTTCGAGGAACGAAATTATTGTGAGAAAAGTCAAAATTTTATAAATTATATCCCCAAAATGTTTTTACATTCCCGAAGTTTTGAGTTACCTGTTTTGACTGTTAAAACAATTTCGAAGACCATCGAAATTGCTTTGACTGTCAAACTCGGTAATTAAAAATATTTGTCCCTATCCCTAAAATCCTAGTTATACAACGTCCTCCGTCATTTTCAGGTGTGGTCATGCATCTTGTTCCATTTCATTTTTTACAAAACATGGCTTGGATACGCATGTGTTCATGAGCCATGATGATATGGAGCGTAATCAGAGACGAAGAAACAAACGACGTCGTTTAGTTCTACGTCTATCACAGCAACTTGGCGGAATGGGTGATAGAACTCTAGTTAAGCGTATCATAATCAACTTGAACTACGAAAAGGCTGATGACAACAGGGACTACATGTCTATAATGGGAGAATCTATATCCCAAGTTTTACTAGAGCCACCACCAATTGAATCAGACTCTGAAAACGGTCATAGATATGTAGATTTGAATGAATTTATGGATGACGTATTCTGTGTTAGTCGAAGAATAGGAGAAAACTCGTGTAATGTACTATTATCAGTCTTCAAGAAACATAGCGGAAAGGGGGAAAAATTTATTAAAGTTTATAAGAGTTTGGACGATATTCGCAAATGTGTGAAACGATGAACGAATGAGAACATATTGAAGAAAGGATTCAAGGTGGAGAATAGATTTTCAGAAAAGGATATTGATTACGACGTGTAATGACTAAATCGAAAAAGCGTAAATTTAGAAAAAGACGTAATTCCTTTTCCCAATAACAATGGTTAACAATTTGAAAAGAAGAAACAGTAAAGAACGAGAGTATCATTTCTTTTCTGAAAACATTGATTATATCGCATATGTATCATTTCTTTTCTGAAAACATTGATTATATCGCATATTATGTTGTATAAAAACAGTAACGGATCGACCATGGGACTTGAAAGAGCGACCAAATTGTTCATGTTCATGTTCATGTTCTCGCTCATGTTCATAACATCCGAATATATTAGCAAGTGAGCTTGTAGTGTTGGCATACTGTGTACAAAAGTTAAGTAAATCTGAACAAGTTTTATCAGACATCGAAGTAAGATCCAGACAAATATATTTAGATCTAATTGTCAACCAATCAAATCGGCAAGTGTCCATAAGAAGAAGTCAAATTATTAAATTTGTACGGGATTTTTTAGATGATCGAAATGTTTAGAAGATGAAACTCCTATGATGAGTGCTGTACCTTGTGGTGCAATTTTGAAACTATTTAAATCTTTCTACTGACGATATTAGTGAAGTTGAAATGGATTTATCACCTCCTTTTAAATGTATTTCCATGATATCGGGATTGCAAGAAAGACTCCGCGAACGTTTAGGAGATAGTGAATTTTCTATTCCGAAATATCTGGGAGCTGATTCAACACGTCAATTCTTAGATGGAAAACTTAAAATAGAATTTGACGGATTTAGAACAGTAGCAAAACTTGTAGATTAATTGGTAGGTAAGTTGGTTGAACCTAACTGTGTACACCCAAAATTAATTTGTGATCACCTTGAAATTATGTCTTCATTAGTCAAATGACACCATTATAGCCTGGGATGACAGAAAATTTCGATCTTTGCGAAAATGAAAAATTACTTTGTAATGATTATACTGAGTTAAATGATCCAGAAGTACAAAGACAGAGATTTAGAGTTTCACAAAAGGATGTTATTTCCGTTGATGAAGAGACTATGCTTCATGACGAGGACTTCTGTACCGCGATCGAATACGGGCTTCCTCCTACTACGAGTGGGGATTTAGTATTGATCGTTTGACTATGATGCTCATGGACAACTTTTCAATGAAGAAAGTTTTACTGTTCCCTGCTATGAAGGAGACTGGTGATCATTATTGATGCGTACATTAGATATATCTTTTTATTTGATTGTTCAGACCTTCGTTCCCAGCATTGCCTTTGAATTTCAGTAAGTTCTATTCTTCTAGAGGTTTCAAGTAATATCAACAATGGTCCCTAGACAATGTCAACATATGTTTTGTTAATGGATTGGTTGTAGTCTAGTCTGAAGTGTGTAATTTGGATTCTAGTTTTCTATTAGCTTTTGACCTATCTTAAATTTGGGAATACGAGTGATGCTCGATGGCATTCTGACTCAATCCTCCGAAGCTTCGATAGATGATATATTTATCTAATGCGTTTTAGTTGCCCTTTTACCAGTTATCAAGCTTCACACGTTTAGAATTTCAAAAAAACGTAGTAAAGCGAATTCACACATGAGTTTATTTCCAACAGCCGGCACCCGACAGAAAGGATTTGGGAGACCAGGATTTCACACTAAAACAAAATTTCTCCCCTCTTTTAGAACGTCTGTGCACACACAGCTGTACATATAAGGAGGTTTCCCAACTGTATCATCACAATCAAAAAATATAAATTGACTGCCTTGACCTTGAATCCTCGCCACCACCCTGGGTGGTGGCGGAGATTCAAGGCCGGGGGGCCCGGAAAAACATGACCCACAAAGTTTCAATAGCCTTCGAATCACCACCTTCTTTAAGTGCTCTTCAAGCGGCCATTCTTCCGCAGTCTTCTTCACACACTCCAAAAACATCTCACCCACATCGAAACATTTATATCATCTTCAATTGCAATATCTTCGTCGTCCATCATGGAAATTCTAGATTCTACTTCTTGTTCTAGATGATCTGCATTTACGAAATAAGCGACAGACAAAACAGATTCTAGAATTGCAGGAGTGACGGGATCCGAAGAAATATGATTAGATAGCAAAATTCCTTTTCGATTTTTGAATGTGCGTATTCAGGGCGTCCGAAATCAAGTTCAATTGTAATTTTAGAATCATCATCATTTAATTTATACTGCCATTCTTTAGGAAGTAAAGATAGTAATGAATGAATACTTCCTACAACGTCATGCATGCCAGTACGTGAATCAAAAATACCTCTTCGAGCAGCATCCTCAAAGTCAATAATCGCATTAATATTTTCAACCATTGTTGTTTGATATCGTTTCCTTCTTCTTTTGTTACTGTTTCCTCTTGCATTGATCTGAAGATTTCCGTGAACATCACACACAGTCATTATCGTTATAGAATCACCAGCATCGACTTCAAATGCAAGTAAACGAGACGGTACTTTTAAATTCTTGTCATAATATATGGAATCATAATGATGTCCCAAGTCTTCATCACCTTCATCACGGGCGTAATGTTTTCCTGATAGGAATGAAGGTACACGTTATTTTAAATCAGATAGTACCAGTATAGTCATATGGGACCAACGATCAATATGAGGTGATAGATTTTGACAGAGTGAAAAACATACAGCTCTTGAATTCAAAGCAATACGAACTAAATTCTTGCAATCACAGATACGAGCATGACGAGTAGGACACATAGGGACACCACAGTCTGATTAACACGTTTGTGCACCCAATAACCTTGTGGTTGTTTAGAATTGATCAATGTTTAGTACCAACGTGTCCGTGCAAGAGAATAATACCCTCCATTACTTAATCCAAAGCTAAATCTACAATTTCCACGAATATTCGTCCGAGAAATGTCCATGCTCCTATAGTCCACTGTCGGCATCGAATTGTGAACAAACAATCCACCAAAGCACCAGATAAATTTTCTGCTACTTCCTTCGGAGTTTTCCTCCTTTGAGAATTCTTTTGTTTTTATACTCTGTGTCAAGTGTATCCAAAGTAGACATAGCATACATTAAAAATACCTCGAAACAATAAATAGATAATTGTATGTCACGTATTTTTTGTTTCTATACTCTATTGTGATTACCACCAACAATATCCCCAGTCACATTACCATCATTGTAAAAAGGAACAGGACAAGAATTGTTGTCAACGGCGGTAGCATTTGCATTTATACCATCATCATCATTTGATTTCGACAAAAAATTATTCCATTCATCTTCAAGTCTGGAATCGTTATCAAGAGCAACATGAGCAGCATAAACATCCATCATATCAATATCATAATCATCACTAACGATGTCATCAACAGCTTTAACTGATAATAAATGAATAGATTGAGGATGATAATCAGGAAAATTTCTGCCATTTTATGTAATAATTCACGTAAACGCTTTAATTTTCTCACCATCACGTCTTCGTCTACATATAGCTTCGAATCTTTGTTTTCTATAAAATAAATACATGGATTTACATACATCAAGTCCTATTTTCAAGCTTGATGTAGTTGCTGATGATTCCGCTCCCATGAATACAACAACTATGTGCTTGCTTAGTCAACAGGAATTCTTAAGACATAGTTACTCGTCACATAATGCTGGATCATTTGGTACAGATTCTAAGTCAGGGAAAGGATATAAACATTCTGAAAATTGTTCTAATTCATTTCGGATCACTCGCGCGTCGAGCCACTTATAATTGAGATCAGCCACACCGTCGACATTCGACATGATGGTGGTAATTCGTAATTGAATCATAATAACTTTCATTTTGGTTCAAGTTGACGGCATTCACTGATTGTAACACGATGAAAATGCAATGACGGATTCTATTACCATTCTGGAAAGAGTTCGCGATGTTACATCGTATACTGTTGTTGAACTTGAACACTTGATTTAATGAAGACGGCTCCAGCGCACCGAGCTGCTGTCCGACGATAATGGGTATCGTGCGTTTTTACTGTTGATGGTACTTTTTGGTTAGTGAAAGAGATGGAGAATGTAAATGATTAGGATACGTATGGAGTGAAACACATAGAAAACGGGGATGGTTAAGATACGTACGGGGCGAATTAGATAGAAGAAAGTGGTGGTTAGGATACCTACAGAGTGCAATGGACGATTGCGCAAAAAACGTTTTTAACGAAAAGGACAAAATGAGGTAAAGTGACACTAATCCCTGTCTGAAAAAATTTGGGATTTATTATCTCAATATTGTACAAACTTCGTGCAAATTGCAGACGTGTAAAATGTTTCACGAAGTGATCGGTCAATAGAGGGTTTTGGAAGGCGGGTGGTTAAAATGGGAGTCGTTATTTTCAGCACAGCGGTGCATTGGCGCAAGTCACGTGGAAGCACATAACCACAATTTTATATGAATTGAAAATGTCGGATTCAGAGGCCGTTATGGAAAATTTTAGGCAGTATCAGCAGCTGACGTGTTGTATCTATTTATCAAACACTACTCGATAGGGTACAACATACGAAGCTGGTTATCTGTCGAAGCGAAAGCGAAAGCGAAAGCGAAAGCGAAAGCGAAAGCGAAAGCGAAAGCGAAAGCGAAAGCGAAAGCGAAAGCG
>JAULBU010022977.1:0-18627 GCA_032358235.1 Odonthalia washingtoniensis
TCACCCTCAAAACTTATTCGATCGTGCTCCATGAGTATTCCGTACCTTTATCGGTCCTCACGGTTTGAACATCATACCCCCTGCAGCGCATCCACGATACGTACCGCTCCAAATTATTCATCCTTTCTGTCCTGGTATTCATGAGAAGGTTTTCATTTAGACTCGTAAAATCGTATATGAACGTCTGAAAATAAAGTTCCCCGTTCGTGTAGAGGATATAAAACGGGCTACAGGGGTCTGAATATATCAGTTCGCCTGGCGGAGTCGTTCTCAGCTTAGACATTTTCCTCTTTTTCTATAACTATTCATATGTGCCTTCCGTTTTTCACAATTCGGGCAGTTCAGATTCCGACTTAGATCAGTCTTTAGTATTTTAATTCTGCCTAATTGCACGGGCAGATGCTGCTCTTGGAAATATTTCCAAGACGTTTTTGGCAGTCTCTCATTTAATTTACATTATTTTAATCGTCAAATTCATCATCTTCACTTGGACTGCTTTTCTGAGCGTGACTTATTTGCATATTTTTATGCACTTTTTGCAGATTCATGACCTGAATTGATGGCGTCAGTAGTGATGAGTATCGAGTCAGACTCAACTACTACCTCAGTCCTGTATAGATTATCCTGCTCTCTAGTTACCCATTCCATCACCCCTTTCCCTTTGTAAATTGTACAATTCGATCCGGAAACTTGTTTACTGGCATGCGGGTTGCGGGTGAGTTGTCCGATGGACAGTAGCTTCCTTCCAATTCTTGGAACCACTTTCACGATACCATATTTCTGGTATGTGCCTCTACTTTTTTAGGGCCAGACTGTCTAAACCCGCTGTACTCAACTTGCCATTGTACTTTTTACACTTTTTAAGTTCATTACCACTTTTCGAATAGTGGTTTGCAGTGCCGTGATCGATAATCCATTCTGTCTTATCATAAAGTCAAAATCCCATGCCTTTGAACCTTAGTTGCTCAGATTCGCGGCGGGACCAGAAGTATCTTCTTTTACCTTTGGTTTTCCCTACAATTTTTCCCTACAAGCTGCACTCATGTGCCCCTGCTTTTGGCGCCAATGGCTCTTGCCATTGAATTATTTCGGTTTGTCGAACTGTTTTTATGTTCACTTTTAATCACTTCTATTCAGGGCGACAGATGATTGGTTCACCCTGCTCTGCCTTTAGAGGAGCACTGTTCGGTCACCAATGTCTTCAGTATTGTACTGTAGTACCTCACCGGTACTGAGGGCTACAGAAACTAATAGCGTCCTTTCTAACGCCGTCTCTCCTCCATTTCCACCTTTCATTTTTCCTCTGTCTTCCCTCTTTTTGAAACGTGTTTTCCCTATTTTTTCTCTCTTCCACCACGTGTCGTTCTTACACACCTGTAGGCTTCAGTCTACGGGTCTGTAAGCACCACCAGTTATTAGTCAATAAATACCGTCTCGTTGGCGTCAACCGGGCACCAACGGGACGGTCATCTTTTCCCTGGTGATATCTCAACCCCCAACCTTCGCTTCAACGCCGACGAGACCCCGCAAACCAATCACCAGAATCACCCACGAACCGGCGGGACGAAGACGGTACTCCTGTGCTCCCCACATACGCGCCCATTCAAATTCGCCACTGGTTGTTTTGAAGCATTGGACCGTCTGAACTTCCGCCCTGGCCTCCGCGACGGTTTTACAGTCCACCGTCACTTCGAGCATTTATTCCTGCTCTGCCAACCCATTAATTCACCTGTACCTCCCAATCCACTCTGGGTGGGGTACTACAAGTAGATAGTTCGTGTAGCTTAGTCATTAATTTGTAATATGTGTATCCTTCACATGTTATATTAATTATCCTAACTATGCTTTTGAAGACATCTAAAAGTCCCCTTGTCAGTGTTCCTATGAAATAAATTCTGGTATCTCGAATGATGTACAACTGAGTCTACTAGTCAATGCCGGTAGCCTTCACCTATATGAAATCAAACTTTCCTTATTCCTCATGCTGTTTGTGATTAATTTCGTATATATTACTCGAATAGTTTGTTCGTCCACGGCCTGATATTGTGTCACTAGCGCATCCCAGATGTTTTTCAGTTCATTACCATCGTCTATCACCCTCATCGATTGAACCGTTTCAGCCGTTGGGCATATTTCAAGGCATATTTGTGCTACCATTACTTCTTTCCTGTATTCTGTCTCTTTTTCTTCCGATCTTCCGACGTCAACTCATTTAACTCATCTTTACGTTCTTCGACAATGCTTGCAGCATATGTCTTTGTCCTTTTATTGTAAGGAAATTAGTGATGGTAGTCGCGTTCTACGATCTCGTTATAAAAATGAATCACCCACAGCTTGAAATCATGACCCAGCTCGAAGCACTTGAGACCATGTAGACAGGATCCACTATAATCGTCCTTTAATTGGCTGCTCATTTTCCCATGACTTCTATTTTAATAATTAGTTAAGCAAAGACGTTGTTTTCTTTAGTTAAAAAAAATAAAAAAAACTACTAGTCTTTTTTCGTATTTAGATATTCGTCAGTAGTAGTAACCAACCAGACTCAGTTGGAAATTCGTGGCTATTCGTAATTTACTTTATTAAGGAAAAAGATTGTATGAGAATGTCTTTTGGGGAGTCTGTATAGGTTTTTGATTGATAATTCCTATAGAGTTAAATTTATGTGTGTGTTTTTGTTTATGAGTGTATTTTACTTCTTCTTAAGTATACTGTAGTTCTATATATGACTGAAGAGAAGGTGGACGGCGGTAATATACGTGTGCCTACACGTCTCAACACGGGTGTTAACGTGATAACTTGTGAATACACTCCACTGTACATTCCTGTGCACCACCAATCAAATTGGCTTTCAATTAATTATAATCAACAATCAACACAAAGAAAGGGCACCCCCTTATTTGTGTTCAACTCCTGTTCAAATTTAGCTTATAAAACTGTAGTAAGAAGAATTCTGTATTTGTGCTACCGTGGGTTGATTTTTTCTCTCGTAAGTCTAACCAGACTCTTAATCTGTTGAATTTTAGTCCATAAAACTGTGTGTTTCTTTATTTTTTTTACTCTGTCCGCAGTTCTCTTCTTGTCTTTTATACACTTTTCATGTAGGGCATTCATCATTCGTCGCAAGTCTATGGCGCTGCCGACTCATGCTCTGGTTTTCAGTGCAATTCTTACAATTGTATAGCAACACCGGTGTCAAATTGACAGATTTGATAAAGGTGTGAGCTTTGTGTGATTCAACTCAAGGGCAGGATTATTCACTTCTGGAGCATTACACGTATTTCAATCAACAAATGCTTGTATAATTACAGCGCCCAATTGATTGAATCAGTGTTCAATCTATTTAGTATTTGCTGAGTACGAAATAGATTGAACAGCAGAATCCTAACTAGTTAACTTTTGACAAACAGTGGAATTCTGACACACGTGTAAATTCATTCTGACCGACATTGGTACTGGTATAAATACCACATCCGAGTCGATCTGAAGAGCAAAGTGAAGAAGCTAGACATTATCAGAAAACTATCCACCCCAGCTGTTAGCAACTTTGAATAAATCGAGACATTGAATCAACACCGGCGATAGGAAAGTCAACCCACACTCGCGTCAAGCTGACTAATATCAGTGTTGAGTGCCCAGGTAACCCTAGCATACTTCGCGTATGACCGGTAACTTCGAGCTACTAACCGAGCTGATGGAGGTTACTAACGTAGTCTCCGGACCCGAAGACCGTAAAGGTACGTAACAGTATCAGGATCACGGTCGCCCCGCAACTCTAGCGAATCGCGGGTATTCGATTGTTAGACCTAGACTTACAGTAGCCTCAATTACCTTTTCCTTTGACTGCTCGAATCCCTACGTACTGAGTAACATTTTTGGCTAGCCTCAAATCAACAGTTATAACTCTCTGAGATCTCTAACAGCCGGCGAGACAACGACTATGCGATTACCAAAAGGCTACTACAACATGATGGAAGAATGAACACAGAATGGAACGAAGATTATTCTCATGGTGACGAAGAATATTTTCCTGAAGAGGAAGAATTTATGATAAAGAAGAATAAATGGGCTTGGATAATGATTATTATTCAGATTCTGACGACGTCGAGGACTACTTGGACTCTGATGATGGCGAAGATTATATTTCTGACGACAAAGAATATTTGGTTTATAATAATGAAGAATATATGGACTCGGATGACGAAGATTATTCAGACTCTGAAAACGATTAAGAATGTTCGGACTCTGATGAAGACGAACCCCATGCAATTATGGAGGATGAAGGACAAGTGGAATACTACGGAATGAGCAATGCAGAATCTGACGAAGACTTTTATTCAATTAAGGAGAAAGAAAATGAAAAATCTGAAGACTTGTATGCGGTTAAAAAGGATGGTCATGAAATTGATCATACCGACGAATCGTTAACATATGAATCCAAAGATATTATGATATTTGCCGACCATTACCGCATATAGAGAGGTATACCACCCGATGATGATGTTGGGATACTATACAATAAACAACTAGAGGTAGAAGATACTGAAGAAAACTGTACAGATGAGGATAGAGGTTATACCAGTGCTGAGGATGATCAATATTATGATGGAATTGAAGATGATCAAGATAATAAAATTTTTGAAGACCCAGATTATAATATTGAACATGACCACACAGTAAATGATAATGATATACGTAACCTGAAAGGTAAGCCACCTGATGATTATACACCAAATGGGGCTTCAGATCAGCCTGTAGAAAAGATATACATCGGAGAGTTAGTCATGGATGGTCGAACTGCCCCTAAATCATACGAGCATTTGTTATTGGTAGATAAGTTTTGTCGTTGCTCCTATCGCAGATATGGGAAAGATGTTAAACCGCAAGAAACAGGAGGCATTATAATTGGTGCCGGACATTATGGGACAAAGAGAGGTAGACCACCTAACCAGCATAATTTTGATGACACTGTAGACGTTTTTGGAAAATGTGGTTGCGGGTCAGTTAGTATTCTAACCGATGATCATAAGTACAACATTGATGGTACTGTAAGAAATTGTATTGAAAAATATGATTTGGTACGGTGTAAGATGAAGCATAATATCATATTGATCATATCAAAAAGTATGTAATAAGATTACATAAAGAAATGTCATTACCGCGACGTATAACAAAGTTATACTTTACATTTGATAAAAGTTCATCCATATCATTTCTGAAGAACCAGAAAGTCTTAAGAAAGAGAACCCCACGTTCAATTTGGGATCCTGGGCCGGCGAAAATTACCAGTGGACTAGATAAAAATTCTTTGACGCCTGATGACATAATTTCTTTTCGTATATTCTGCAACAATAACGAAGGATCATATTTCACTCAAAAGGAAATAACTTTGGTCCTTAGAAATCCAGACAAGCAACTGGTCTATGAAGCCAAATGCATTATTATTATTGGTGCCGAAAATATCGGTATAAAACCTGGTAGAACCCCAGACATTGAAGGAAGAAACAGTAAAGAGACAAGAAAAGATCATAATTCGGACCTCTTTGATAATACAGATCATTCGTCTGGCTGTCAATATGAAAACTAATGCCACTATAGAAATAGAAAACCATCCTGTTCACAAACATGGAGTAAACCACACAACCGTTCAATTAAATTAACGCACACCGTATTAAAAACAGAGCTCATTTTTGTCTTGTTAATCTATCGAAAAGTCGGTAGCCTAGGGCCAATTCTCTGTTTTAGTTAGGAAAAGTAAGTAAAATATAAGTAAGTGTGAGTGTGGAGATGCCGCTGCTTCGGTTGTTTTATTCGGATTCGCTGTTCGATGGAAGAGCAGTGTAATGGATAGCCCTGACTCGATTATGAGCCTTCGCAAGATATCGATCAGAAGGATACTGTTTTGTTCTTCTCTCAGCTCTGCTCGCAGCTGGAGTGGTCTGAGACGCGGCGCACGCGTGAGGGACACTTGACTACTGAAGCAGGGATTACTCTGCTCAGAGCTTTTGTGATGGTTTCTTTTTCCCTTTCCCTGTCGTTATTGACTGTTATGTTCAACTGCCGAGTCCCTTCTTGTCTCTCTAATCCTCTCTCCTCTACCATGTCATAACGCCGAGTCTCTTTCGTCACTCGAACTCGAACTATCGATTCGATTCAACGAATCGACATAATCACCACTATGGATATAATATGGAAAACGACAATTGTGAAACTATAGCTTGGCCAGACCATGTTGAATGAAAAAAATTGCAGACGGGATCTGAACCTAAAACAAGAGGAAAATTGACAAGAACCGAACATACACATGACATAATATATATTACGGACAACCAATTACCATGCAACAAACTAATTGCTGGTGTTAACGAAAGGATGCTGAAAAAAACAAATAACAAGGATGTCACAGAAGGTTCAGTATTGGTAATAAGTGATGAGAACATTGATGAAATAGGATTCTTTTTCTATTGGATTGATGGGTGTGAAACAAATTCACGTTTCTATAATAAGATGAATATATTTAATATTGGAATCGGTACTAGTCAAAACATTTCCAGCCAGTTTCGTGGTGCTACAACTATTTCGGAAACCGGGGGACAGAATTCCGGCCGACAACTTCATAATACTAAATATGAACGGTAAAGCCTTTGTTGTTATAAATCAGAAAGACTACAAAGAGGTTAAAACGAAGAAGAGGAGCGAAGGGTTGATGTTCCTAATTTGGAAACCTGGAAAGATGAATACTTTAAATAATAATGATTTCAACAAAGATTATCGCAACGATAACACCCATCTGAATAACGACGAAAGAGATAAATCAAGGCGTACGGCATGTACGTCGAAGAAAAGTCTTCAATTTGATAACGTGACGCGCAATTCGAGTGATGAATGGTTGAGTGAGAATAACTACAACCATGCCATGTTGATGAGAAGGGATACCTCGGCTGTAAACATCGTAGAAAATTATGAAGGAGACGACAATGTTGCATTCAATGTTAACGTTGGTGGATTTACAAATGGCGAGGGTGCATTGAACAGGAAGATTTGGGATCCAAGCCCACCGCCAACGCCGAAATAAAAGGAACACGCCAAGTAGAACATGGATTTCCAAAACCGACGAGAAGCTATACAGAATTACTCTGTACAGTAGTAACAGGAATACAAACGTGTGTATAAGTAACACGCAAGAATTACCTCAAAGGGCAACAATAAGGAAATACTGTATTATTCATTGACACGTTACACCTACGCACTGTAATTATTTAATGCATGAAATTTATGTTGATTGATCTCCTTGAAAGGACCCAGGAAATTTTAGTTGATTGTCTTTCACGAAAAGACCTGTGTGGATTTTGAAAGGGATCTCGTCACGGAAAACATGTGTAATAACACGTGTAAGAAAAACAATTGTCACTACTGTATTACAGCACGGCTTACATATATCATCACTGTACTGTTGTGAAACACTATATGCTGTGAAACACTGTATGCCAGACGTACGACGCTACGATTGGATGAACGGAGCCCTACACGTTAATCGGCAGAATGACGAATGCAGAGATAACCGTGTTTACAAATAAGTTAGTAACCGTAGAATTTATGATACTACATGACCTTTCAGAGAACGGCGCATATCAGCGAATTGAAAGGTGACCCAGGCACTTTACAAAATGATAAACTGAATGCAATAGAGTCTAAGACCACACAAGGATAATGCGGTATGAGCAAAGAAAGGATGGAACACTCAACGGTGTGTGATAGGCTCTATTGCATAGATAAAAGACATTTTCCTGACACGGCTTCAAGTGCGAAGACGAAGAGGCGCAAAAAAGATAGTGCCTATAAATACAGAGACGAGTATCGTCGATAAAATAAAAAAGACTGAAGGCAGAAGGAACAAACTCAGCCCAAATTGTGCCTATCTACCTTTGCCAATATAAGCGTACGAAAATAGTCACAATTAGCTTTACAGAAATGTCGGAGATGATGCCCACATTGACAACTGTACAGCAAGACGGATAATTCAAGAAATATGGATGACCCAATCACATGAAAAGAAAGTGGCTAGAGTGTCAAATCGACAGATTTGATACAGGCGTGAGCTTCGTGTGATTCAACTCAAGGGCAGGGTTATTCACTTATGGAGCATTACACGTATTTCAATCAACACGTGCTTGTATAATTACAGCGCCCAATTGATTGAATCAGTGTTCAATCTATTTAGCGTTTGCTGAATTCGAAATAGATTGAACAGCAGAATCATAATTAGTTAACGTTTGAGAAACAGTGGAATTCTGACACACGTGTAAGAAATTCATTCTGACCGACGTTGGTACTGGTATTAATACCACATCCGAGTCGATCTGAAGAGCAAAATAAAGAAGCTAGACATTAACAGAAACCCCTCCACCCCAGCTTTTAGCAATCCCGAAGAAACTGAGAAATTGACTCAACACCGGCGAAAGGAAACTCAACCAACACACGCGTCAAGCTAGCCAATACCAGTGTTGAGTGCCCAAGAAACCCTAGCATACCTATCGTATTACCGGCAACTTCCAGATAATAACCGAGCTGAGGGAGGATACTAACATAGCCTCCAGACCCGAAGTCCGTAAAGGTACGTAACAGTATCAGGATCACTGTCGCCCCGCAACTCTAGCGAACCGCGGTTATCCGATTGCTAGACCTAGACTTACAGTTGCCTCACTTACCTTTTCCTTTTGACTTCTCGAATCCCTACGTACTGAGTAACCCTTTTGGCTAGCCGCAAATTGACGACCGGTGTTTTGGCACAGTGCTTGGTTACTTGGACGTCTAATGAAATTACTCACCGTTTTCATTTATCAACGCTCCTGCTCGACGAATACTTTGTACTCCAAAAAAACGAATACCAAAAACAGTTTGGGCAAACAACAAAAAAACATCAGCCTTTGACTGCTTTTTACAATAATGCCAATGAAATCCTGATGATTTGACCCATCAGCTCGTTAAATCTGCGGGTCAAAAGCGGCTTAGTGAGAAGGTCAGCTATCTCTTTGAGGTAGTGGTACCTCAAGCTGATGTTCCTTGAGATAAGTAATCGTCCCTCATCACGTTCAAGTACCATGCACACATGGGTGTCCTCATGTAGAACTGTCGCTTCCGATTGCTCATTTCCCAAGAGTTTTTAGCAGTATCCTGAACCAAATTATCATTCGCGTTGCAGAATCAGCAGCGATATACTCGGCTTCGGCCGTGCTGTGCGCGAAGATTGTATGGCGCTTCGGCGACCAATCCACCAGATGAATTCCGACGTATGCCAATATATCAGTGGTTGATCGCCTGGTCTTGAGGTCATCCGTCCAAGACGCATCCACAAAAACATGAAACTCATCCGATGGATCGTTCCGCTCGTATAATAAACTGTGCCATTTCGTTTTCTTCATATATCTCAGTACTCCTTTGAGTTTATTCCAATGTACCTCATCTGGATCTGAGACGAATCTTGATAACTCCGATATAGACAAATCTATATCCTGTCGGGTACACACGCTTATGTAGAGTAAGCGACCGACCAGTTCGCGATATGTGTAAGTGTCCTTGATTTTAGCTTCATCTGGTAGGATCAGCCTCTTAAAGTTCGTGTTTTTGCACAAAGGCACGTCATTTTTTTTTGAATTTGTCATGTTGAATCGCTGCATTATTTTGTCTACGTAAAACTATTGAGTGGTATACACGCCTTCCGCTTTATCTATCACATTCATGCCCAAAAATCGTCTAACTTATCCCATGTCAGTCATCGTAAATCGGCTGTTTAGGGTTTTTTGGCTTTAGAAGAGTGTCATAATTTTCTGCCATGACTAGTATATCGTCGACATAGATAAGGATTTCAAGTTCATATTTTCCTTACTTGTAGCTATTGTACAGATATTTCTTTGCTGCTCTGGGCTGCATACCAGCTTTGTTCTTAAGAAATACATCAAGGGGCTTGTTTCATGCTCTTGAAGCCTGTTTCAAACCATACAGGGCCTTCAAGAGTCTGAGCGATTTTTCTGTGGGAACGTAATGTTCGAATCATGGCGGTGTCTTAATGTATACAACATCATTCAACACTATGTTGAGGAAGGCTGTGGTAACGTCCATTTGATGGACCTTGAGTTGCAATTTTAGCGCCAGAGAAATCAGCACTCATAAAGTTGATAGTCGAGAAACCGGCGCGTACGTCAGATCGTAGTCAAAGCCATGCTTTTGCATATAGCCTTTTACCACCCAGCAGGCTTTCTGTTTTATTGTTTCGCCTTTTTCATTTTGTTTAACACGAAAAACCCACCGGGTATAGATGAGTTTTCGTCCTATCGGTGTACCAACAAGTTAGTATACCTTCATTTCTTTCATCGCCTGTAGTTCGTTTTTCCATGCTTTGAGCCAGTTCGCGCGATCGTTTCCATTCATCGCCTCCTTGAAGGTTGTATGAACTGGAGTCGCATTTTCTTCCAGCATTAATTGGGCGCAAAGGGCAGCTTTCTGCAATGTGATGGTATTATTCAACTAATTTGATTTCTCCTGTTTTCTTGTTGAAGTAGTGTGGCCCTCGACACTTCGACTTTATTATTGTACCATTGCAGCACTTGATCCGATCGCTTAGTCGTTCTCTGCTCGTCGGTAGTTAGTCGTTCGGATTGCGTTAGCTGAGTCGCAGTTTTTTTATCAATGATTGATCGTTCGGGTGATGTACGCGGAGCCGCAGTTTGCTCATCTGGAAATGTTCGCTCTGGTGACGTTTCGCTTGGCAGTCGTGCCGTTGGGTGGAGTGGTCTCCCTATTGCTCCTGCTGGATCAGAGAGAGTTTTCACGTACAAAGTGTGCGTTTTTGTCGATATTTGATCAATGTTGCTAACGGAAGTTTTCGGCGTTCTCTCGGCTGTGGCTGTCTTTGGCTTATTACGTGATCCTGGTGGCCTTCCAAGCCGCTTTTACGGAGCGACTGTGATTGGTTTGATGTTTTGTTCAGTGGCACTGTTTTCGTGCTGTACAGGTGTCACGGACATTTGAGACACTTGCAAGTGGTTGACTGACAGCAGATTCCGAAGTGTCATTTTGAACAAATTTTTGGACTGTATCGCTTACAGTGCCCTTTTGGTGATTTTGTCAGTTACACGTATTGATATGTGTCTTGATGAAATTTCTTGTCAGTCTTATTACTGCACTTGTTAGTTTTTGTTTTTTGATTTTCTTTTGGGAACGCAGTCAACGTCTGCTTCTGATGGCTAACCGCGCCAATTGGATTACCCGCGTTGCAGCTGTAAGTTTTATGCACAAACAGATTTTCATCCGGATCCTCTATGATCGTAACATCTTGTGAATGAATTATGCTTTTCGCGCTTGCGCAGTACACCTTATAATATAACAAGCCTTCAGAAACTCCAACTAAAATCTCGCGCTGTAAAGTAACATCCAACTTCGTGCGATTATCTGGAGGTATGTACACAAGGGTGGTACACCCAAAGGGTTTGAACACCTTGAGGTCAGCTACCTTGTGGAACAAACGACTGAAATGTGTCTCCTGATTTTTGAACGTACCTGTAGTGAAGCGATTTATAATTGTCGTTGCGTATAGAATAGCGTCACCTCACCAAAAGATTTGACCAATCCAGCGTCGATCAACATTGCGCGTGCCATTTCTACCAGCGTACGATTCATCCGCTCTGCGGCGTGCATTTGGGCGTGTGCCGCTGTCCCTGTTAAAGTATGCACAATTCCGTTTTCTTTCAATTAATCCTATATTTCACGCGAGACATAATCTTTCCTTTCATCGTTTTGGAGGGTCTGTATACCGTATCCTCGAGTGTCCATTAATGAATTGTATTTTTCTATATTTTGCAGAGTTTGCGTCTGTGCACTCATCAGGAAAGTGATGATCAATCTTGAAAAGTCATCTATTAATGTTTGAAAATAACGATTTCCATAAACATCAGGAATAGAAAAGGGTCCACAAGTATCTGAGTATACCAGCTCTCCTGGAGTCATGGTTCTGAATTTTCGCTTTTTGAATGTTTCTCATATCCTAGCGTGTGCGATTTTCCCTGTGCGCATATCACAAAATTAATGGATGTTGTCCCCCATCCTTTATTGGAGTAATGCTCCGAATTCGTATCAATTTTTTATGCCTCTTTGAAATAGATGGCCAAGTCTGCGATGCCAGTCTCTCAGGGGGTTTGTTTGGATGTAATTATTTTACTCATCCTCATCTTCAGATTCTAAATCTGAATTCTTGGTGCCATTTTCTTGTTCGTAATTTTCATCATGGGTGACAGCGTACATCTTGCCATTATCTTCATCCTGGACTCGGTAAATATTATCTTTACCTTTATGACCGGTGGCAATATTCGTGGAGCCGCTCAGAATCGTGTGGACTTGTTTTCTTTAAACATTACGGTGACATTTTTTGTCCATCATCTGGCCTATTAAAAACAAATTCATCCCATGTTTGGAACGAGTTTTATTTCCCCATGGATGCAATAAATTCCTCTCTCTTTGATGTCCAGGCACCCACTTCCAGCCGTTCCAACCGTGCCGTGGTGTTTTCTTATCTTCTTATGCAGCTTGCTCCGATTATTGGTGTAGAGGTGGGATACTCCGTAGTCAATCACCCAATGCCCTTTCATATTTTCATTGAACTTGCTCTAATGTCCAATTGTGGAAGGCAAAATCTTCATATTTGACTTCTTCTGTAGCATTGTTTTCTGCAGCGTGTCATTCTATCGTTGTAGGCTTTTCTTCGTTCTTATTTCCACAGTCTACAATTCTTTTGCCCACTTTTAAGTACCAGTGGCACGTTCCTGTAAACTTTCTGACCATCTTTTGTTGAGGTGCTTTTCTATTTATTTCAGTGATGTTCATCGCCAACCCTGCATTATCTGGGTTTCTTTGCCGTTATAGAGGGATATTCGGACCACTCATTTCTTCCTTTCAGATTTCTTTCAATTTTAAAATTGGTGTCTAATATGAATGTTCATCCAGAGACACATTTATCGTTCGCACTATTGGTTTGTAGACATCCATCAAACCTCTTGTGGGTATGCCCCATTTTTGAGCCTCTGATACGGCGTAGTCTTTGTCGTCCAGATGAGTTATCAGCTCTTGTATCCTCTCTTGATAGGAGATCAGGCTTTCAGTAGTGGACATTTTTATATTTTGCACCGGTTGAAAAATCTCACGGAGATCGTGAACTTTTGTAGACCAGCATTGAGAGAGGAGGGTATTCCATAGACTGCCGACCTCATTGGTGCTTTTAATTCTACTTAATGATCGCGTTGTCTGCTGCGAGAGACATCTGATCAGATAGCTTCTAGCTCATATCTTTTCTTCATGTTTCTCCTCATTTTTATTTATGTTTGTTAGTCGGTAGCGCCCTTTAATGCATTTGACTTTCTGTTTTTAATACGGTTGCCATGAGGCGAGATTCAGAGTCATACAGGAAACGGTGGTGCAGTTTCTTTTCCACCATTTCATTGTAGAAACTAAAGACCCATAAATTAAAGTCTTGCCCTAGCTCAAATTTCCTTAATCCGCGCAGGCATGACATATGTTCTATATTGTCGTCTGTCATCGTTAGTAATAAGAAGAATGTTGTATTTGTGCTGCCGTGAGTTGATTTTTGCTCTCGTAAGTCTAACCAGACTTTTAATCTGCTGAAGTTTAGTCGATAAAACTGTGTGTTTCTTTATTTTGTTTAGTCTGCCCGAGGTTCTCTTCTTGTCTTTTATACACTTTTCATGTATGACATTCATCATTTGTCGCAAGTCTATGGCGCTGCCGACTCATGCTCTTGCTGTCAGTGCACTTCTTACACTTGTATAGCAACACCGGTGCTTTGGTACAGTGCTTTGTTACTTGCATTTCTAACACAATTACTCAGCGTTGTCATTTCTCAACTACTTCATCCGCATTTTTTTCCAGTTTGGAAATAATTTCACAAATTATTTGTTTGTTTCTGAATGCACACTAATTGTTTGATCCATTCGAAGACCCGTGGCAGAAGAATCTACTAGTGTAGATTCTGATGCGATTCTACATATTCTGCGTCCTACAGTAGCTGCCAAAGTTTTCCGAATTCGCTAGGACTGACGGATCAAATTGATCAAGCCGGGATGATGCATTTGACCCCCGATAAAAAAAAATTGGTTTCAATCTAAACATGACTTTGTCTGTTGATTTAGCACGCCGATGTGGTGCATCGTCTCTACGGCAGTTGCGCGCACATACAACAAAACGATTTGTGTCTCATCAAACTCTTCAATCTGCAATTAATTCTAGTGTCGATATCAACAACGCACCACGTCCGATCATCGCCGACGTCAATCGCTTGGCTTCGTCCAATACCGAACGATTTCACCGTCAGATAACAGGTCGATTACGCGAGTCTGGGAAACGTGCACGCAAGCGCATCCGTCGACACACCGACTGGTACGTTTATCGCTTATCTCCTCGACCATTATTAATTATTACTCCACAGCCCGAAACACAAAAACACAATTATAAAACTAAACAACTAACACCACAAAGTAATCATAATCAAAACGAAAAAACAGGATACCAACAAATTTAATCGGCCGTGGAAAATTACCAGACTTGTTACTACAAGTCGATCCGAAACCATTTAACCAAGATTACAAAGAGAAACTTTATCCATTTGAAGTAAATCAGAAATGGCAGTTGACAGGACCATTATATGAATTAATAATCGAAGAAGGTGGCATAGATGAATTTGAAAATATGATTGATATATCGCATATACCATTTGAAAGAGTAAGAGTACTTTGTCAAAACATTCGTATTCATCATATGCTTAATATACCTCACGGATTTCAATTAACGTATGCACCTGAAGATGAATCAATCCGTATACGTATTCCTATATTTGCAAGGAATGAGGATAAATCTCCTGGTGCAGAAAGTGGTGGTTACTTGAATGAATTTAAACGATATGTAGATGTCAGAGTTGATCCATATGCTAAACCTCCTTTATATGCTACTGTTGATGTCGGTCATTTAGAAATGAAACAACGTATTACGATGGGTGAGGTTTTCTTCGAAGGAAGGGATCAAGGCTGCCATCCAATTATGTCGGATGATGTCGTCTATGCTATGATTTCAAAAGTATAATGGTATTTGTTTTCGTTTTCATTCTTCTTGGAAATAGAAAATTGACTGCTGGCGGTGGCCCTCATGACTTCACTGTACTGCTGGACATGTTCGGTCTGAGAACTAAGCACCATCCCCTCGGTATGATATGTCAGCATATGGGGTGATCAGCGTATGATGAAGTTGATGACGACCAATGGTTCATTTCCATCATCCATCCTTGCCGTATCCGATTTATTTTATTTTATTTTATTTTATTTTTATGAAATAAAATAGTAGAAAATATCGAAAATGCCTTGAAAATTTCACGAAAACCAACAATTTCCGAAACATATTTGATTTTACATTTGCACCGAAGTTTTTGATCAACTCTTCTTCTATCATTATCACGAAAAAGAAAAATTAAAAGCGCGCCCGTCGTTAACATTAATATCAGCGTGAATCTGATGCCGTCCATCGGTGGTGCACACAGTTCTGAGGATCACCTAGACATTGATGATATCCCAATTCTCACGTTCGAAGAATTGGCTCTTCCATCGTCTTCATCCGGTCCTGCAAAACACGAAAATGACATAGCGAAGGCATCGACATCAACTACTACAAGCGCAGTGACTGAAGACGACATTGTCACTGATAAAGAACTCCCACCTGCATCAAAACTAAGACTTTATTTAATGGTCTGTGGTGACTTCGGCCTCTCTTTCACATGGCTTTGTAAATTTGCTGTCGCTACGTAAGTTCCTCAACAAAAATTCAACTTTATGTATGACGATCGTTCAGTATCCATTCATTGTTATTCATATTTTCACAATGAAACATAAACTAAAAAATAATTGAATCGATTGACCTATTCATAGGCCATACTTCCAACACTCACTAAAAGCTGGGGAATTTCTCTCTCATCTAGTATGGATAATGGGACCATTATCCGGTTTGTTAGTAGCACCATTCATAGGTGTTTTATCTGACCGATGTACATCACGTTTTGGAAGACGACGTCCATTCATTCTTCTCGGTGCTATCTTCAGTATTATTGGGATGACAATTTTTGCAAACGCATTACGGCTTACAAATGGTGATTTATTTATGGCACGTTTATTGGCGGTGTTATCATTCGGATTACTTGATTTCGCGACAAATGTTATAATGTTTCCTAGTAGAGCATTATTAGGTGATTTATTACCAGGATCACAACAACATGCAGCACAGAGTGCTGCTGCTGTTGTTGCGAGTATTGGTGAGATTTGTGCAGGTGCTTATATTTATTCTTGGAGAGATGCTGTCACTCATGTGGGAAAAATCTTTGTGGTTGCTGGCATTTTTATGGCTGCTTCCTGTACCGTGTCACTCATTACTTGTAAGGAGACTCCCATCACTAATGTACCGGGTGATGGTGATGGTGCTGGTGACAGTGGGTTAGAAAAAAATGTGTCGTCTTCTTCATCTGTGGAGATGGTGTCGATGGGTGGTGGTGGTAAGCGTGGTGGTGTCATTGTGACCATAGATCCTTCAACAAAGGATAAATTGGACGAACGAACGACTGAGTCTAATTTCACACTGGATGATGATGGTCCAGATGAAGATGTCGAAATTCTACATCACCGTGAGACAATAGAAGATGAAGATGAAGATGAAGATAACGACAATACGGAAACACTTCCTTCATCATCAACACTCAACAAAAATGACAACAATGTTAATACTAACAACAATACACGCAACAATGAAAATGACAATCCTCCTTCCACATCTCAACAACAACAACAGCAATCACCATCACTTCAACCATCATCTTCCTCTCTCCGCTCTGAACTGCTCACAACGATTCGCTCAACCATTGTAAATTTCCCACGTCCTTTAATTCGGGTCGGTATAGTATATGGCCTTGCCTGGTTTTTATGGTTCGCATCACTCCCATTCTACAGTCATTGGATAGGAGTGGATGTCCTGCACGGAGATCCACATGCGGCAGACTTAACGTCCGATGCTGCATTAGCCTATCAATTAGGGGTAAGTGTCTTCGCTGTCGCTAACATGGTCAAAGCGATAGCAGCATTGATATTCGCTGCATACTATCCTCGTATCATTGCATGGGTAGGAAATGTCGGAGAACGTGTTGTGTTCAGTACTTCATTTTTCATATTTTCTCTCATTTTATTCAAATGTGCTGATACGAATAATGTATTCATTGCTGCTATGGTCATCGCTTTAGGATCCGTGCCATTTATCGCTACCCAAACTATACCGATCGCTATTGTCGTACAGAAATATCCAGATAATTTGGCAAGTAATTTGGGTGTTATGAATTTGTTCTGTGTTAGTGCTCAATTGATTGATACCCTCTACACGGGGAAGATTGCAGAATGGGCAGGAGAATCTGTCGTGCTCAAAGTGGCAGCTTGTTGGGGATTTGCTACTGCAGCAGCAGCTTTGTTTTTTCTTTGACAGTTGTATACTTCAAAATGAAAAAACGGCCAGCTCCAAAAATTCAATTAACTTCGTTAAAAATAATATTATTAAAATGAATGATCACGATGATGACAATTAATTTATGGTCGAAAACTATGTTCCTTACCAAACTTAGTAAAGAAAAGAGAATGGGTTATCTTTTCTTTGTGCTTGGCGAGTTTTCAAAATGACCTGGATTAAACGCAGAGTAACACGCAGAAATCCCAAATGAATAATCAGTAGCAGTAGCAGCTGCAAAACCAGCTTCTTCCACCATTGTCAGAAACTCTGACTGTGCAGGAAATCGACGAATACTTTCAACTAAATATCGATAAGCTTCTTCATCTCGGGCAATATACTTTCCGATTGCAGGAATAACTCTGAAAGACCAAGCATCATATAATTGACTAACAGGAAGTGCGGTACTATTAACTTTTGCAAATTCCAACATCATGAATCTACCACCAGGTTTCAATACACGGAGAGCTTCTTTCAATGCCATTTCTGGTCGTGGTACATTCCTCATCCCAAATGAAATAGCATAAACATCAAATGAATTATCTTCGAAAGGCAGTTTTTCAGCATCTCCATGTATGAATGATACATTTTTTGAATGTCCAAATTTTGAAGCTCGATTCTGTCCAACTGAAAGCATCTCTTCATTTATATCACATACAGTAATACCTGTTTGCGATGATGATGATGATGACCAACCATGTCCGTCATTACGATTGACGTAATCTGCAATGCGAAATGCTATGTCACCTGTACCACCCGCACAGTCGAGAATTCGCATCTCACCTGTAGGTGCCATATCGTTGACAAACGCATCTTTCCATAATCTATGGACACGAACAGACATTAGATCGTTCATCAAATCATAACTTGGAGCTACAGATGAAAAGACTGATGTTACTAGACGTTGCTTTTCAGATATTGGTACATCTCGGAATCCAAAGTGGGTTTGTTTCTTATCGTCATCGCTACTATTATTGTCATTACTTGATGGTGGTGGTGACGATGTTGATGTGGCGGAAGAGAGAGTTGACGACGAAAATGTCC
>JAULBU010022988.1:0-18625 GCA_032358235.1 Odonthalia washingtoniensis
GTTCTTTTTAAAGCTTGCAGCAAAGTGCGTGAGGGAGTTTAATGTTCAACGAGATACTGATGGCATCACATTTGCCCGTAAAGAAATGATAATCACCGGCCTTGCTTTGAATACGAACGGCGTTTGGGAGGTTACCCAGCTCACTCCGAAACTGCAAGAGATTATTCGTAAGCATCGCGGTGTGTTTGACGCTTCTAGAGGTGCTTTTTTACACGAATCTGCCGAGAATTAGGCTTTCTGATTTTTCAAATTAACCCTTTAACGACGGAATGGTGTTATTACTTCTATGGAAGTAATAACGATTTAGTCAATAACTATGGCGTATGTGTCCCTTTTGTGAACCTCGATCCCTGAAATCGGTGGCATGTTTCTACGTCAGTTTACATGAATGGGTACACTATACGAATCGAAGGCCTTTGTAAGATAGCAAAATTTGAAACTCGCTGGATGGCTAATAGGAGAATGTAGGAGGGATAAAGCTGAGGGGACACAAAGTAAACTGACATTTTATTACCAACTTTCGTGCTCCATTTTCCTCCTCAAATGAATACAGATTTCGCATTGTCACCATGCATCTCTCATTTATAACCAACTAAGGCTATAAGAGTACAAAGAAAGGGCAAACAAAACAATGAAAATTTACGCTAAGTCCCCGGGAAAATGAAATTTTTGGTAGCATAGTCCCAGCATGCCAAACTTATCAAGAACACAACCACATTGGTGGGAACAAAATGCCCAGACACAAGCAAAAAGAAAACGAAAAATATATCCTAATTCCTTGGAAAATCTAAATTTTTGGTAGCATGGTCCCAGCATGTCCGACATTGAAACAAGACAGGGTTCGTCCCGACTCAAATCAAGGAAAACTGCAATATCTCCTAGTTTTAGAGTGGGTCTCAGGACTCACATCCTCGCCACACTATTTTTCTCGAATTCTTCAATAATTTTGACCTTTTTTGAGTGGCTCCTGTTAACCACACGGTATAAGTGGAGTCACGTTAAATAAAAAAAATGGCCTGGCCTTGGGCCAGGCCAGTGCATCTCTCATTTCTCCAATCAATATTCAGAGATCCTATAACTTCTATAGAAGTTTTTCACCTCTTACAAATGGTTTATTGACAATTGTTGCAAATTTTTGCATTCAACAAATCAAAACCCTCCCTTAAAACTTCTAAAGAAGTTTTTCCCGAGCCATCGTTAAAGGGTTAATAAACATTAATAAAATATTTGTTAAATAATGTTATTCATATTATTTTTATTTTCATGCAATTAATGTTAATAATCAAATAATGTCATTAACTGTAATTCTTATTTTTATCCCTAGATACGATAGATTTAAATAATGTTATTAACATTATATCCAACAACAGGGTGTAGTTGGAATTCTAAATTGTTTAGAAGTCGGTTGCAATGGTAATTTTAAAAAATTAGAAACGGGCACGTAACTTTTTTTCGTTTAGCCCGACTCCCCAACCATACTTTCTCTAGTTAGACTTCTAACTTTTGTTTAGTTAAGCGGAATGCCGATCTCGCGCTGGTAGACAGCATAAAATTCAATTTATTTTTCATAAAATCTGTGAAATCAACGAGTGATTCACTCAGTCTTCCTCCTCCTGTTCCAGTTGAGCCTCTGGGTCGTTGGATGTCGTTGTAGTTGCACTCCCCGTGGAACTCTGCAAGTAGTGTGTTTTTACATTTACTACGACTAGTGCATATACATTCTTTCCAGTAAGAAGATATTCATATTCAGTAAAAATGGCGTGGTTCGTCGGTTTATTTCTAAAAGCAGCACCTCTCGCCCATTACTTAGAGTAAATCTGTAAAGCGATAATATTCATTGGTGAGGTTTCGCAAGTAGTAGGCGGAAAGTAATCGATCGTTAATATCTTTGGTGTTGATTATAGGATGTGAACTCCATTGTCTCATTTGTTTACTATCAAAAGTAGTGACGGTTTTATTTAAGAGTTCAAAAAATGATCCTTGAGCAATATGGTTATTGAAATTCATAAAGATTTCAAAATTTCTCGTCACGTTACTTCCTAATTTCACGCGTTTCTTTTTGTGGTACAGTTTACATTCGATTATATTTTTTTCATACTGAAATGTAATTGAAATTGTTTTAAATAATTTAATAATAGTTGGTAATTGGGATGAATTTGTTTTTGAATTTGTTTGAAATCTTTATAATTAAAATTTTTGTCATCATTACTAATTACTAATTTTATATCATCTTTGTTATTATTACTTTGATCTTCTTCTTCGGCTTGGTCATTTATTATTTCTAATCGGGCAATAAATCCTTCAATGTATGATTTGATAATCATATCTGTCCGTTTACTTAATTTCTTCCGTTGAGAATTTATAATTTCCACGGGCTTCATACTGTCTAATCTAGAATACAATTCACATCTTAACAAATCATCTATGAACCCGTCATAAATGATTTCACTAGTTGTACAATCGATGGTACAAATGGCGAATCCAACAGAGTCAACAGATTTCGACACTTCAAATTCATGGATGGCCATGATGAAAGACGGTTGATGATGAACGTTGAGGCTGTTACTTAGATTTGAAAAATAACGTACCATCCGCAGTAATAGTACCCTTCGTATACTCAGCAAACGATGACTTTGTGAGAAGTTTTGAACTATCCTGCGAGACCTTCTGTAGTTTGGCCGTTTCATTTTGAGCGATTGATCCCAGTTTTAAACCGTCGTTGACCAATTTCAACACATAACTTAGTTGATGAGTTGGGAAACTAGCCGTCATGAAGTTATGACCTATTTAAGGAGCGATGTGTAACAATCGTTAAGCTATTAGAGAATCCTCTTGAAAAGGCTGATATTTACATCCACATTCTAATACCAATAATAAACTAGGATGTTTTCTGCGAAGTTCTACATATTGAGTTTCTTATGCTGTGTACTTCTTGTTCATAATGTTATTCTTGGTCTTGGAGTTATTCGTTTTTAGCTGCTTCTCTTTTCCTCCTCCTGCTCCCCCTTCCTGTTCTTTCGATGCTTTCTCTCCTTGTTCACGCAGATAACCATGTTTAACTTTTGATTTTTTAGCGGGACATGTTGGCATCTCATCATTATAGCCGTGTTCTTCTTCTTCATGATCTCCGTCGATAAGTTCTGTTTCATGTACGGGATGGTTCAAATCCTCCTCCTCGCCGTCTTCAATCTGTTGCGGAACAAGTGCATCATCATCATCTGATGTATTTTTCTTGCGTCTATTTTGTAAGTTTTGATTCGAGTTTATGTTGGCTAGTTTGGCTTATTTTGCTTCTTCTTCCTCATCGTCGTCCGACCAAAGGTCAATGCGAGGACTAACTCTTTTTATTTGCAGCTCTGGCAACGCGAGCGCAAGTTGTTCTATTGATGGGGATTATTCTCCACAGATGTGCTCGGTGAGGGTGAGGGTGAAGGTGAAAATTTTTGTTTTGTAGGAGTAAAGGTTGACTATTGCTTGTTATCCACAGTTAATGTTTTCATAGTAGAAGTTTGTTTTGGTGTTGTAGTTTTATTATGTTTCTTTTGTGTCGCTTTCGTAATGAGTTTGGTTAGTTTTAGTTGAGGATGTTAGAAACATTGGAAGCAGTGGATGCAGTAGAAGGAGTAAAAAGTCCGGATATTAACTACTGTTGCTGACTTTTTAATAGGAGATAGGGAATAGTTAAATTTTTTTATCGCCGACGACTGAGATTGATCATGAGCTTCTTCAGGTGGTTGTGTGGCACTCAGTCTGTTAGCGGGATTATTAGGAGCCGTTGTGTTTCTTGTTTAGCGGGTGTCCATCGATGGTGTGAATAATGATTTCAGGATGCAACTGACGTTGGTTGCGATGTACGTTGTGTGAAGATATCACGGTTGGTGACGGGAACAGGGGATGTGCCTTTCGTTTGCGTGGGACATACCCGCCTCGTAGGATACGAAGGAAGAAAAAGTGTTGCAAAAAAAAGTAGATAATGACTAATTTCTATGGGGGTTTTCGAAATGTTTGAAATTTTATTTTATGTACATTGCAGACAAAAAAATTACAAGTCCAACAAATCCTTAGTATACTTCATCTCGTCGATCGCAACAAGTCGGACGCACAGCGTACATTTTTCCTTTGCAGACTCAAATTCCAACATTTCTTAACATCGCAATAACGAAAAAAGCTCATTACAATATACAGTAAATCAAAAAATGACGAACACAATGCTCACAGTCTCATTGCATTTGGCTTTGGCTGCCCAGTCAACAACGACATCAACGACAACAACGTAGTCAGACAGGCACGCTCCTAGTACATCGATCGCACGGCCTTCAAGGAAGAAATGACCTGCCGCCCATAAAACACCATCCATTGCGAGCAAACATCCGAAACAAACACATGCCACGCCTTCATCCCCTACGTCGACAAACGATAGTATGAATAAGAAACGAAGATTCCCATTGCGTCCTTTACCGACAAGCGTTGACCGTTCCCATCACCCCAACACGCCATCGAAACGATTCCGTGTGCAACGCCACCAAGATGATGTTGACATGCACGATATCTCGTCTTCTTCATCAACTGAAATCAAAGCCAACATCAAAAGCATTGGCGTAAACAGTTCATCAGGAATAAAATCCACTAAACAAAAACGAAATCTTTAGAAATCCTCATCTTACCCCTACTAACAGTCATTCTATTCCATTACCTTTCACAAATCACCCCCCAGTATCGTCATATACAGCAGTCATGGAATCCTACACCTCAACAGGCAGAGTTTGAGCAAAGGAGAAGACATATCAACCATCAGGAAGAACAGTCACCGTGCGAATGCGTGAAGGAGAAGAAGTGAGCGACGTATCGGCTTGCGCTTAACGACAACTCCGATTCTAAAAGAGGAAGCAGAAGAAGAAAACAGTAAAAATAACAGTAAAATAACAATCAATCATCGAATCCAAATGAACAAGGCTATGCGAAAGTCAAACATTGGGTCCTATCTCCAGACCGTCTAGTGATTAACGTGATTTATGGAATTTATGGACCAGGTCGTAAAGTGGCAATGCTCGTTAACATCCCTCAAATTCAAATTTTATGAAGCTAACAATGTTGCATATCTGTAAGAAGGGATACGGGTCTATTGGGGATCCTTTATTCAGTCTTACACGTGAACGTGAAAGATGACGTAAAAGTAATCGATCAGTGGATAAACTCGATAAACCTAAGTTTTGTTTCAGGATCATCATGACATGCCAATAGTTTGGAAACGGTCTGGTGCTCGCTACCATTAGTAATGGCTCCTAATACTCCCACTAAGAGACTGCGAGTCGCACAATCACCTGAAGAAGCCCAGAACCAATCTCAGTCGTCAACGAGGAAGAAATTTATACCTTCCCCATCTCCTAATAAACGAGAGCATAAGAGCAAGAGCAAGAAAAAAACCCAGCAGCAGTAGTTAATATCCCTTTTGTGTTACTCCTTTTACTCCTTCTACTGCATGCACTACTTTCAATGTTTCTACCACCCGAAACCAAAACTACTGTACCTAAGCCCATAACATAGGCGACACAACAGAAAAAGAATTAAGCGGCAACGGCAACTCCTACAAAGAAAACATTAACTGTGGATAACAAGCAATCGTCAACCTCTACTCCCACAAAACAGAAATTTCCACCTTCACCCTCACCTTCACCCATTACATCATAGGAGAAGAAAAATGGAAAAGAATAAGAAAGAAGTGATTATGATTATGACCGTGATGAAAGTGTTAACACTCCCATCACTAGAACAACTCGTGCTTGCACTACCAGAGCTTTAAAAGAAAGAGTTAGTCATCGCATTGACCTTGGGTCGGAATATTATGAAGAAGAAAAAGAAGCAAGAAAAGCGAACAAAAACTCGAATCAAAAGTTGAGAAAAGGACGCAACAAGAATAAATCAGATGATGATGATGAATTTGTTCTGCAACGGGATGAAGACGAGGAGGGGGAGGGGGGATTTACAACATGCAGTACATGAGAGAGCACGTAGGAAGAAGATCATGAAGAAGAATGTGACGATTATGAGATGCCAAAACGCCCCGCTAAAAATCAAAAGTTTAACATGAAAATCCCGATGATGTTGACGATGATGACGACGATAATAGCATCACTCTGGTTTCGTTTTCATTAGATCGAAATGATCCTTCAATGGAACTACCAATGGATGAGAAGAGGCGAGACAAACGGAAGTTTAAAATAGGACGCATGGAAAGTGCGAATGTATTTGCACGACGTTATCTACGTATAGAAGAAGCAGGGAAAGCATTGAACGAAAAGGAGGAAAACCGAAGAAGCTTAACAGCAATACCCCCAAGACCAAGAATAAAAGTTCTACAGCATCACGTAATCACAAGGTAGCAAATCGTGACGACATAGAGGTGGATGAAGCAATTGAAGTGATACTCCCGAATTGTTTTCGAAATACATTTCATCACACCCCAACCAAATCCAGAGAAGTTTCACTACATTGCTTTGTAGTCGGGACAATCGTAGGACATGAAAATGATAATTTATGGATTGGAGTTAATGAGTATTACTTAAGGGTTCTAATAATGTTTTCAAGTCTGAAAATTATACGACGCGTTCAAATACATTTTCAATTATCAGATTGAATCCTGAAGCACGTAGAGTTCGTGTGTTTCATGCTTGTCTCAAGGATAACGGTTGAACTTTTGATGAAAATAGAAAGCATATACATCACTCTTCAAACTCGCTTTGCATGCGTCCGACATCTAAATGATGTTCGAAGTCGGCCATAGCTTTTCGATAGATGCCCGACCTCGACATATTTAGGAAGTTGTAATTCCTGATATACGTTCGCTACAATAGCTAATATACGAAAGCCTCAATTTATTTCATGGATCGTGCAATATCCATGCAAACAATGCTTGCAATTTGGTACTACTTTCACTGATGATGGACCTCCACGGTCCTTTTTCATAAAACGTCTAACTGCTGGATGTTGTTTTGGGGGAGGTTCATCAGTTATATCGATGAGATCCTTTTCAATCTTATCCATTTGAGATTTTAAATTATTTATCTTAGTTTCAAGCTTAGGCACCATCTCTTTTAAACTTTCAAATTCGTCCTTTTTTACGTTAGAAACCTTTCGAAATAAAGTTGAAAACGCTGTCGCGAAACCATTTGTTTGTAAAATCTTGCTACTAATTTCTTCGATATTTGCCATGACAAATGGAACTATTTCGTTCCGCAGAGCCGGCTCGAAGTTACGGTTCATTTCTTGCACGGACGCGTTGTATTTACTCTTCGTGAAAGGGGTCATGTCCGTGTTCACTTTTCTTTTCTTGTTGATTTCTGTTGTTTTGTTAGCGGGTGGTGAATCTTTGAAAGATAACTGAGAGAGGACTTTTGGGGTTTCTGGATCCATAACAAAATTGTAATTGTTCTATGCATGGGGATCTAGAAACCGACTGCTTCTGCGAAAGATGGGAAATGTTTGGGTTTATATGGAAGAAGGGGGGGTTGAAAAGATAGAGAAATGAAAAAGAGAAACAGAAATTCCCAAGCTCGACGACGGATGGAAGATGTTTTTTGAAGCGAATATTTTTTCATAAATGAACGATGATTTGTTTATCTTATTTGTTTCATAACTGAAAAAAATCTCTAAAATAATATAATAGTACATAATCGTTTCTATGTGCGGTACTTGTGTTGATACACGCTCATGACAGGGAATACGGTGGTGAGAAATATCATTTATTATACAGAACAATTGATTTTGTTCTCCCCGAAAAAAAACGGGTCATACGACAGATAAACTGCAACGGATATAACAGTTAGAAAGGAAACAATACCTACGGGAACAACTGCTAATAAAAACAGTTGTTCTAACACAGGTGCCGTAACATACAACCCGAGAAGAAGAATCCTTTCAATAAAATTAAAACTTTAAAAATTGAAAGTTGTTCGGAGGGTGAAAATGTGAAAAGCGGCGTTTTCTACCCAAAAATAACAGCATTTCGAGGAATATTTCTTCTCTGGGACAACTTCTGTTGTTCATGGAACAACGAAAGTGCTATTTGTTTTATGATTGCGATTTTTGGCGTATTGTACTTTATTTTTAATTTTTACGTAAAATTATCATTCATATTTTCTATATTTCGCTTCGGTCCAAGTGAAGTGTACATATTATAATTTCTACAATACTCTACAGGCCCAATGTATAGGCTTTAAGAGGTGCTCTTCGGGTTAATAAAACTAAGTTTAGACTAACCATGGACATCAGAACGTCCCCCTGCGTCGTCGATAGTTCCTCTCTTGCACTATGCTCAGTTTTCCTGGTCGTCATTTTTGCGCAGTATTAGCATATCTGGTCGCCATCATGTCGTTGTCTCAAATAAGCTGGTCGCTATGTTGCGCTATCTTTCAGTTTTCATGGTCGTCATTATCGCGTAGTCTCGGCATATCTCTGGTAGCAATCATGAAGTGGTATCAAATAACTAGAAATTGTCGCGCTTTCATTCTCTCTTTTGTTCAATGCTCTTTTTTTTTTTCTTTCTTTTTCATCCACGTTAAGTATCCCACGATCCCATTTAGTTCGTTCTTGTATGAATTTGAATTGGAATGTAGTACCATCTGAAATATTCTACTTCATCAAGTTGACCATGCTTGACATTAAATCTGGGGGAGTTAGGGGGACATTTTGCAGCGCCATTGTAGTAAAACTGGGAATACTGAAGTACGGTTAGTTTCAGTTTTTGAATTGCAGTGCAGCATTTTTAAAAGCAGTGAACGGAACAGAACCTGTCCAAAAAGATGCCGCCTCATTTTCTTCCTCCTCTTGATTTTTCATTTTGAGTTGATTAACCAATTGCATATCTTCGAGTAATCAATCTTCATAAATAGATATATTCTAGTTGAATGTATTGTAACCGTAATGGAAAATCTGATGCAAGCATTTTTACACCTCTCTGACCAATGCCTCTTGAACTTTTCGAGTCAGCACAATGATCGAAATCAATAGAAATCGTAAAAAGCCAAATCGAAACATGATTCCCACCACATACACATAAAGCTTTCATTAAGAGTTTGCTTGTCGTTTGAATTTTCTTTTGTTCAATACAATACTTTGCATAATCAATCCAGAAATCTATATCATTTGCTAAGTTCTTTAGCCCTCTTGAATAAATAAAATGCATTCGACCTTCGACCATGTATTCCCTCTGGCTCACTGATATGTCTTGAAAGTTGAGATTCGGTGTGCAGTGTTCTTAACACTGTGGTAGACTATTTTGGACAGGTGCTGTTCCTATTCATGAGAGTTGAAGAATTTACCAAATGAGGCAGATTTCTGGATTGATAATAGAGAGTTTTGGTAAAATCATTTCACATAGCTGGGACTTAATGCATGGGTGCAATAGATACACGTGTATATGACAATGCAAATTGTAGTCATTTTCTAAGCCAAGAATTCACTTAGCTGTTTAGGGACTGGGAGCTGAATTTGACTATTATCAAGTTAAGAAAGAGGAATACTGTGATGTCAGTGGTTGATGAAGACGGTGTATGACCTTCAATCAAGTTTGGACCAACAATAAACAAATTCTGAAAAGTTCTGACTACTGTATCCCTTAGTTTGATAATAGTCAAGTTAAGAATGAGTTCACCCGATAATGTAACGTAAAAGTTTACTGCAGGATGTTTTGAGAAGACAGTAAAAATGGAAAGGGAGATTTTGTTCTTGTCATGCACAATTCGAATGGCATGATCATGTCATGATTTGGCACTATATGTAACAACGGAATGTAAATGACATGAGAATAAAGTGCACAACCCACAAAGTCGAACCGCTCGTCAACCGCGACAGGGCAACATCAATCAACACATCAAGGTTCTGGTCCCATCGAAACGCAGTACATTCAGAATGACACACGAAGCTGAGGAAGCTAAGCGTAATATTAAAACGGTGGGAAGTTGGCAGCAAGCTCAGGGTACATTGAAACAGCGGAAGGTTGGCAGCAAGCTGAGTGTAACTTTGAAACGGTGGGAAGTCGGTAGGAACATGAGGATTACGACGACGTGGAGCACAAGTTTGAAATTGCCGAGGTGGAACCTGTTGAACGGAGCACGGACGTAGAGTATATTCGCCGGTGGGGTGGGGAAAAGCAAGTTACGTATTCTGAAAATTACACAGGCAACCAATGCGTACAGGTCGACCAAGGAATTGCGATTATTTCGCTTGTTCCTCCACCGCTCATTTTTCGAGTGTGTGAGACAGTGGACAAACTGGAACATGGAGCGAAAATCAGAAACAGCTGGGAGCAATGAAATTAGCAGTGAGGAACTGTTTGCGTATGTCGGTCTAGAGATTGCTGCATGTATAACGAAGATGAATAGCTTGAAGGATTATTGGTGTTCAAAGATGATTTACGGACAAAAGGACTTTCAAAAAATAGTGGGAAGGGATCGATTTTTAGAAACTCGGTCATGACTAACGGAAATGTTGGTAACTGATCTTCTAATTGTCGGGTCTAATTTGAATACTTACGAACATATGGTTCAGCATCTAAATCCACTCCCCCAACAGTAGTAAATCATCAAACTTGGCTTCCGTACACACTTGTCACAATGAACTGACTCGTCTTTCGTCGGCGTTCCACGAAAAGTACCATCACTTTCCCTCAATTTTGTTCCCTCGACATCCTTCGTTTCTTCGTATGTTGCAGTCGCACTACCACCAACAGCTTGCGTCCTAGTGGTACGAAAGGTACCATGCGTTTCCATATCTGTGCTTGTCCCACTGCGAATTATTAAACGGATGTGGTTCGGTGCTTCGCGGTTGAGATGACGGCAGTGATTGCAACGATTTTCAACACGGCACTGCCGATGTTTGCTCCCTCACACAAATAATATCTCGAAATTTAGTTCCCACATGCATGCCATGCACATAGCATTACAGTACTGAAAGTGGAGTTTTGATATTTCGTATTTATTAGGGCATCTCTAGTTAGGGCATCTCTAGTTAGGGCATTTCTAGTTAGGGCATCTCTAGTTAGGGCATCTCTAGTTAGGGCATCTCTAGTTAGAGGTGCTGAGTTCGCAAAAATAAATACGTACAGTAGTAGTTTTTTTTCGTACACACGGGTGAATACAGGACGGGAAACATGTACACATTGGGCATGGGTGGGTGCTGAGTTCGGCTTTTTCAGATATTAAAACATCGCTGTTTGTACTGGCACAATCGTGAAATGTGTATCGAATTTATAATGTTTTTAGTAGGGTTTACTGTACGGATATTACAAGGGTACTAGCATACAGCAGACAAAGAACTTTACACGTGTCGCATTACACATATTAATAATTTACTACAAGTGTATGATGACGTCAATGTTTTATTTTAGGGCGATTGTTCCATTTGAGGGGTGACATCCAATATAAGTCAAAATAATTTAATTACCCTCTAATCTTCCCCTAATTTCCACTAGTTCAACCCATAACAAGGCGAGTCACCCATGTACTGGGCCATATTTGCAAGCGGTCACCCCCCAAAACGCAACATTATCTCTTTAGGTTTATTTGGGTGATTGTTCGATTTGAGACCACAGACAATAAAAATCGTTTTTACAACAGCCGTAGTCACCATCTAATCAACTTCGCATTGCTCTCAAGCGTTCAAAGAAGCTGAATCAACAGATCTCTTTCTTAGCTGTCAAGTCGACGGCATTGCGAAGTAGTTTGATAAAAGTTCTTTCCAACAAATCCAATCGACAAACTTGGATGGAACACAACTATTAGACTTTCTACTTTCTTCTATTATACCCATCATATCAGATGGTATTGTTGCATCTCTACATCTAAAGCTCCTCTTTACGTGTCCAAAACAACCCTCACATACTTTGATAGGGGTTTGGATGTCAGAAGACGGCGCAAACCTCGTGAGATCACGCTGCAAGTAGTGACGGAGTTTGTGCTGAAAATGTTCGGGTTGTAAATAGAACGATGAGGCATTGTTAACAATAAGGAGTTTATCGACATGCACGACGCCCCCGCCGCATTGTTATCTGGGTTACAAAAATCAAAAATTAACGTCCATCGTAGAATTTTGCTTCAAAATTTTATTTTTTTCGAATTCTGATATGATTCGCACCAGCGCCGTCAAAAGTTTCCGGCGTGCTTTCGCCCACCGTTATGACTTTCAACTTGCGCATGTTAGTTTGCCGGGTTTGTATCTACTCAAGTACAACATCGTCATCAACATGCAACGAAACGTCCACATCTTTTTTCATTAAAATTTGAAAATTTTACTATTTTTGCGATATCTCGGAAATAAATAAAGGCGTCAATCCTACTTCAAAAATTGAAACATTCACATTTGTTAAGTAACCTGGCATATGTACTATAAACGGTTAGTGGAAGCAATTTCTTACCAACAAAAACCTAGTTGCCGTGTCTCAACCTAGTTGGCGTGTTAAGTTTGTGTTGTAAAGCTAGTCAATAAGAACTAGCCTTTTTCCCCAAGATACTTTATCAACTCACCGAACAAAGTGCAGGAGTTATCACAGACATCTAAACCAAGTTTCAATTGAATCGATTCACTTATTCGCCTGATGTATTCTGGAACGAACTGCTTCGAAGCTAAATCCGGGGAGATCATCTGCAAAGTATGCAAGAAGCTAAAATCTGAGCACTTGAAAGTTGATTGTGGAAGGGAAAATTGCGGGAAACATGTCTACTATCGAAAGGATGGCACCAAGTGGGTATGTTGTGGTGTGTGTTCAGTCCACCGTAAAAAATCCAAACCAGCCCCGTAAGTGAGCGGATTCAATTTCCACTTCAACAGAACGGGAATAGAAGGTAGTCAGTAAGAACTAAAAGAGGCAAAATACTAAGCTTTGAGTTGTTCCAGATTGTCCACAATCTGGTCAACGCGTGATTCGATAGCTTCTTCAAAGCATTTAGTTTCCTTTTTCACATCTCTATCACAAATGATAGTTAGATAAATAACATTCTCCAAGAGAGATATGATCTTCACCAGATTCAGTGCACGTTGCATTCTTTTTCCATGCGCCACATGCTTCCATTGATTCAGGTACGTCTGTTTTGCTTCCTCTATTTCAAGTGCTTCATCTTCGAAGAATGTGATTCTTACAAAGTCTATTAGAGGATGACTTATACAGGCTGTTGCCCAGTCTATGAAAACAATAGATTGAGTTGTAGGCGAAATCATAATGTTCATATCATTGAAATCGCCGTGCACCAGGACGTTTGGAAATTCATAACTTTCTAATTCAGATAATACCTCTTCAACTTCACAAATGAGGTTGCTAAACTTCGCCTTGTCTGCTATGTAATTAGTTTTGATATGCAACCTTGGATGGGAAAGTGTTTTAAATGCGTTTCTTCTATGCCAGTCTAGTCCTCTGTACGGAACCCCACCCTGTATTAAAGAATCACACAATGGTTTGGATTCCAACTGCATTTTGATCAATGTTGGTAATATTTGATCGTCGATGTTTATTCCTCGCCTACATTTTGCCTGTAGAAATGAGTAATCGTTCCTTACTGCTAGTACCTTCGGAACAAACGAAGGGAGACATGTCGATATAGCTTTGGTTACTTTTCCTTCCGGAATGATGGGCAACGTACACTTGAAAATGACGTCTACATTACCAAGAGAGTTCGATGAGCCGACATCCGTTGTAAACTTGAGCCCCCCTTGCAACACAGTGGAATAAAATGTATTTGTCATTTGGTGAAGTAGGGTGGTTGGAGCCCTGGATTTCAATTCATAAGGCAAATCTAGATTCGCATTTCTGAGCCATCTTTCTAATTCGTCGACCCAACCTCTGCATCGCCATTCAGAACATGAGTTGGCTGGTTGAGTGTGAACGGTAGAGTCGTGGTGAATAGCAGTGATCGCGATTCGTTTTACATCAAATGATTCGTTGATTTGGGTCAGATTTGATTCCACAATGTCGGATACAGGAAGCCACGAGAAATGAGGAGGTATGTTCGTGTAATCACGTACGTCGGCAAGCAGTAACACTTCCTCGCATCCACTCGGATAATCTCTGTTTTCCCACACTAGGTCTCGAACATATATTTTGAGGGTGAGGGATTTTAACGTGACCTTTACAAGGTCATCTGTCTCAGAAGCCCATGAGTTAACCCATGGAGAATCATCGTCATCTCCTTTCGGTGGAGACACTCGGGGGAGAGATAGTTCGTCACAAGACTCTGTAGTTCTGTCCTTGACAACTAATATTCCGCTATTGGGTTTGTGAAGGATGAAGTGAAAAACGTTGGCTACTTCGTCCATTTGGGTGGAGCAGCTCTATGACGAAGGTAATTCTGTTAGTCGGTGTTTTTTGAAGTTGATCGTGTTTAAAGATGATGTTGGCGATGCGTGCAAAAGATCACTCGGTGAGCGACCGAACGCGTGGTGGTATACCAAAGCAGTCGGCGGTGAAAAACAATAGCGTCAAGCAGCATTGTGGTTTAGCGGACAGTAGACGTTTTGATAATCGCGTGGTTGGCGGTTTAATCGCCGGCGGCTGCACCTATAGACGGGACGCGTGTCGTGTAGGGTAGAGCCGGCATCGTCCTTTGTGGCGATGCCGCTTTTTCTTCCTTTGATGCCCCGGCCATACGACACCCCTAATTTTGATTGGCTCAGCGGCCTCAGGTACCACGTGTACAGTGGCACAAACGATTGTGGGCGTGACCGATGAAAACGGTTAAGGATGAAAAAGTGATAAACATTGCAGCTGCACGGCGGGACGGTGCAAAAGTTTCCTGCCAATTCCATTTCAAAAGAAAACAGCAATGCAATAATTAGCGTTTCATGTTTTAGCTTACGTGGCACGACATTGTTGGCCCCCCAAAAATATACAAATATTATGCCAAAAATAAAACTTTGTGTCAAGCGTCATGTCCCCGCTTCTGGAATCGCTCTTTCCTACATGTCATACTTATCCAAAACTCCCTACTATTGAACAAGTTGGCAATTATTGATTGATTATAAAACAGTAGCACACACTAACTGAGGAATCATTTGCATTCCACAGTTCAATATTCAAATCGTATCGCACGAACGGATAAATTCTCAAAATGTATTACAACTGACAATTCTTCGACTTATTATCATTCTACAAAATTGCTGGCATAATTCGGCGATGAAATTCTTCACCTTTAAAAGAATTTCAACCGCACCACGTTTTCTTCTCCACAACTTGAAGCTCATCATCATACTAATAAACTTATCCTTTCAGGTACTTTAATTGGTAATAACTCGGTACTGATACCTTGTTCGAGGATCACCCTCTTGTTTGTACTGGTACAAACCAATCGTTCTCACTACGTCCCCGTCTCGTCCTATTCCATCTTACTCACATCCCACATAATTCTAATAACTTCTTACTTTGCTCTCTCTCTCTCTCATCACGCTGATAACTAACCTCTTCATTTATTTTATATTAATCTACTATCTACTTACTCTCTGTTATCATTCTACTTTAAATCAGGAGGTTGCACGCAGAATTAAAATAAGATCTCAATCTTTCACGAAACTTGCCTACACTGACCAGGTGATAGATTGTACTATCATCAGTGTAAGTAGCTTGTGTCTTGGGTATACATCGACAACTATCAAACAAAAAAATGGATACCTACCTTAAACATAAGATCATTGATCGATACTATACCCATAACGATGAAGTCCAGTCATCGTTTTTTCGGCCTGGAGTGTGACCTTCAATGAAGCTCATATATTGAGAAATAATCAATCAACATCCGATCTGAAAACGGTGTTTGAAAGCAGAGGTTCTATTGGACAGGAAAGGTCTCCGCGTAAAAAATGATAAAAAATAAAGTTTTGGCTCATATCTCGGAATGATAAAAACAGCGATTGGGTGCTTTCGAAGTTGAAACATACACAAATTGTTCATTTTCAAAGACAAGGAGCCTTCAGACACTTCTGCATGATTTTTTGTAGAGTAACCCCGGTGGCGACTACTCGTCGACCGTCGTCGTCGACCAAATCAACAACACGACGTCGTCCTCACGGCATAGTCAGCGACTACGACGTTCGCATTGTGCAAGCAAGTCCCATACCAAGCCCTTGTTATTCTTCTGCTACAATGTCCACCTCCAGCTAATCATCAGACAGCGAGACCGAAGCCGTTGTGCACGCGATAATGGCGAGGCGTCGCTTTGCGGCAATATCTCAGCAAGAGCTCATCGTTGTGAATAACAAAGACATTTGTCATACGCGGCACGCATTTCGCTCGAGACCAGTTAGCCTTCCCAGATGGAGATTGACATTGACTACCACCTTCTGTGTATTACAACTTCCACACTAGGATAGTAACCTTTTGACACGACTGACTACACACCCTATGTTACGGATAATACCTTTTAAAACAATAGAATTCAAAACATACATTTTTTGCATCGACTGTAATGCACATTTTTTTTAATTCTGTAACCAATAACATTTTTTGAGTCGTTCTTTGTGGTAAAAATTCATTATAGGGTTTAGGGTTCACGAAATTCGTGATTTTTTTTCGTGATTTTTTCCCGGTTACATGTCATGCCAAAATGCTGAGGATACGAATTTTGGGCTTCAAAATCTCGTATAGCTACGAAACTAATTTCGTAGATGTTTTCCTTACAAAATTACACAGATTGAGTCCCATTTTAGATGGAACGATGAAGTCAAAATCGAGTATAACCGAAACAGTCGGTTTTGAACGTTAGTACGACTTCGTGAGAGTGAATCTCTTGTTACACGTATTGTTCTGTATTTTTCCCAACACAAACCCACAGATAACCGAAAATAACGGTATAAGAAACCAACTAATAATTAAAATGCAACAACTGAACGTAGAGGCATATGCAATAGCTAGTAATAAGATTCAAGAAACTTCTGAACAACCAGTTTTAGTTTCTTCTGAAAAAGAATCCAAAACTCCTTACCTTCGTAAGTTTTGTTTCAATGAAGCAACAAAACTTCTTCTTCTTCAATCAATACAACAATAAAACGCCAATCGAGCTGGCCATGGAAAACAGGATAAGGTTTTTGATTTAGTACTTGGTACATTTATATCAAACATTGACCCGTTAACATGGAATAACATGCAAAATTCTGTGCTACATACACTTCGTGATAAATTTTGAATGGTCGTGCGTGCGTGAAAAGATGTGAATGCGATCAACATAGCTGCCTCTGGTATCTCCAAAGTTGTATCTGAAGCAGACCAACTGATGGATGATTTGATGCTTGAAAGGAACGAAGAGAAGTTAGAGAAGAAGAAGGCAAATCATGAAATGAATGACAGGGAGAGTCTTCTGGTAAAGAAAGGAGAAGAAATTAGAAGTATGGCAGTGAAGAGAGTATCATCTAATAAGAACGATGATTTAGATGTAGATACGTGACTTACCCGTAAAAGGCTCAAATCAAGGAAACTTCCATCACATATTTTACTACGTTCAAACATTCTTTGAAAATTATACATTTCAATTACTTTCAGCAAATTTTAGAGAGTATTGGACGGTGCTTCCAAAGTGGATTTGCAACGGTGAATTTTGAAGCGCTTCGTACATGCAGCGTTCAGCAGCTGTTCAGAAGCAGTTATGTAGCAGTTGTCTTCGTCTTCGGCAGCTCTTAGAAATGCACCTCAAGCTATGTTCTCTTTAGATGGTGTTGGTGTAACTGCAATTTCAACTTGAGCTATGGACCAAGTTGTCTCACCAAGCGAAGTATAATCTTCAACTAGTTCAAGATATGCGTCTTTGCCAATTGATTTAGTAGCCTGTGGACCGCAGAAATTATCTTCTTAATCCAGCCTCACCCTGCTTCTCCGCATGTCACAGTAAACCCCATAAAGCAGAAAGTCCATGGTTAGAATACAGTCAACAATATACACAGAAGCATCATAATATGAGGCATCCATGGTGCCAAACGACTCCAAGGCGACGGAATCAGTTCAACGTACAAAAATGATCGATCATCCGACCTAGATCAGGGCAGTTTCAAACATAGTGCGGGCACTCCCCAATTACAGCTCATTAATTCGATGGATGTGGAAGAAATAGAAAACAGTGGGTTAACGTCAGCGACTGTATAGCTGAGCGTTGATCGGCTGAATAAAGAAAGTAGCAAAGACTAATGCAGGGAGTGTAATTGGATCAAGAATTGTTTATTCGTAAAGTCGATGAAAAAAATAAATCTAGGAAAAAGTGAAACGCAGTTGTCGATATATAAAGGGGAAAATGTAAACCTGATTGCACCGAACGCCTTATCAGTATTGCAATCTAGTAAGCAATCCAAAATAGGGGTGCTTCACACTGGGCCATACAAGTAGTCACCCAGGATTGACAGATTATAATACAGAAATAGTCATCCAAAACTAACTAGTCGTTTCGGAGTTATTCCGAAAACGGATGGGTGGAGAACGCATAATTACAAACATATGAGCTTGAATAGATAAAAAAATCAAGAAGTGTCTGAGGAAATAATCAGAATTAATAAAAAAATCTGTAATTTTCATATAAATTGTATATCGAAGAACACCATAATTATGCTACCCAATAAAGTGAAATACTCATACAAATAATTTCAATAGCCAATAAAAGAATCAGCC